>RJVU01036174.1:5649135-5685091 GCA_003731715.1 Anabarilius grahami | reverse complement strand
GTTTTTTTTCACTTTTTCTCACTTCTAAATGTTCACTGTGAGCGCTCTGAACTCAAGTTTACAGCTCTTCATGGTATGTACGTGTATTTGGTCGAGTTCAGTAGAGTGCGTGGATGGTTGTATGACTTTGGTACTGAAGCAACAACTCAATTTTCTACTGGTGGTGGGGGTTTGAAAGGGGGTTGGTTGGTTTGAGTTATGCACATTCATTCTGTACTAAAATATGGGGTATGTAGAATTCCCTAGCCTTACACCCTTCCAAAAACACTACGCCGGTCACTGGCTAATTTGCATTAGCTATCCACCACCCTGCCAACTTTGTACCTCTGTACATATCCATTTTGGACCTGGGGGCACGGGGCGAATTCGGTGGATTCTGCCTGAATCTGTCAGGACGGTCACATGACCCCTCCTAGACCTGAGGAAGGAGAACCCTCACCCTTTCAACCCCACAAAAAGACCTCAAGCCATTCATTTCCTTATGTGACAATGCAATCCTGAAAGCACTTTGCCTTGTTAATTCATAGTATGAGCTTGTGAATGGTTACTTGTTACTAACAGATGTGAAACTCTGTACATGTATTTAAGTAAGAAAGAACATAATCATTTTTAATTTGAGCTTATTAAAAATGAATTGGTCTCTCTGACTTTAAAGACAAAAAAAAAAAAAAAAAATCCCATATGTTTTTTGTTAGTCAGGTTCATGAACTGCTGCAGCCAGTAGGTCTTGTCATTCAGTATCGTGGCTTAGAATTGGTAATGTTGAAATAAAATGCTATTGCTACATACAAGTTGTTGTTGTGTGTGTCTTCTGTTTCTCTAAACACTACAAAATGGTAACATGTTGTAACAGTATATTTTATTAAACATTACATGTATTTGTGATGGGATATATCTGTTATGTCAGATTGTATAAGCCTTTTAACTTGGAAACTTTAGACTGATTGGGTTCAAATTAGGGTCAATCCCTTTTCTCTTCTCTTTAGCAAATCTGAATAAGTCAAGAAGAGGTATATATATTTTTTTTATTAAACATTTTACTGTGTAAAAAAAAAAGGCATCGTTTTTAATTTGCAGTGATAGCTGGAAATTATTTTAAAGGATTAGTTCATTTTGAAAGGAAAATTAGCCCAAGCTTTACTCACCTTCAAGCCATTTTAGGTGTATATGACTTTCTTCTTTCTGATGAACACAATCATAGAAATATTAATAAATATCCTGACGCATCCAAGCTTTATAATGGCAGTGATAGGGATCAACGAGTATGAGCTGAAGAAAGTGCTTCCATCCACTTCCGTACATCATAAACGTACTCCACATGGTTCTGGGGGGTTAATAAAGGCCTTCTGAAGCAAAGCAATGCATTTGTTTAAAAAAAATCCATATTTAACAAGTTATGAAGTAAAATATTTTGCTTCCGCACGAGCCGCCTTCTGTATTCAACATACGCAGAAAGTGTATGTTGCTCTTGCAGTTCACAAAGCTTACGCTACGTCCTACGCCTTACGGAAAAAGTGTAACTGACGTGACACCAGATTACACTTTCTTCGTAACTTCAATACAGAAGGCGGTTTGGCGGAAGCTACATATTTTACTTCATAACTTGTTTAAATATGGATATTTTTTACACACATTCATCGCTTCGATTCAGAAGGCCTTTATTAACCCCCCGGAGCCGTGTGGAGCACATATTTATGATGGATGGAAGCACTTTCTTCAGCTCATACTCATTGATCCCTATCACTGCCATTATAAAGCTCGGATGCGTCAGGATATTTATTAACATTTCTCCCAATTGTGTTCATCAGAAAGAAGAAAGTCATATACACCTAGAATGGTTTGAGGGTGAGTAAAGCTTGGGCTAATTTTCAGTTCAAAGTGAACTAATCCTTTAATATAAAAAATAACCAATTAAAAAATTAGAACTGAAATAACACAATTTTTAAAACACTTTTTGCTGAAAACAATGACATTATGCTTATTGTAAACTGGTAAAGATTGTAGATTATCATTTTAACAAGAACCATGTTCAATACATTAAAAAAAACAATGCAAGGCATAGAAACATTTATATAATAAAGGATGTATTGACAACTTGGTATTTGCCTCATAGGGCAAGTTAGTTACATAAACTGGCCCGAATCCCTTTCATCAGACCATCCTTATTGTCGAGCCTTGGAATTATCTACATATATCATCATTCAGTAAGAAGTTTTTCCCATATATAAAAAAAAAAAAAAAAAATTTTAGTGAGCTTCAGTTAAAAAGATGTTGACCGACGAGGATGCCATGTATGAGATCCACTGTTCCTGTTTTTATAGGCGCATTATCCAGTGTACTTTCTTCAGAATATCCACATCTACACAGTAGTTCATTATGGGATGAGGTATGTACACAATACTTTTGTTTTGGATGGAAATTCTCACACTGGTGTGATATCCTTAGTCTTAGTCTTCTCCCAGACTAATAGCAATATGATCCTCAAAAAGGGCAATGCAAAGCATGATAGCACCCCCTATCAGCAGGCCCAGACTCTGCAGGAGGAAGCGCTTCAGAGGGCTCAGAGATCCAGCATCTCCATGAAGCATTTCGGGCATCTAGGGAAACAGCGTCACAACGTTAAAGTTATATAAAGATACTGTATTCATTATGACTTTTATGGAGATGCAGTGGAGTCTTCAACATTACAATATTTTTTTCTGAGTAAAAAATTGCATCACGTTTTTTTTCATTGAAGTTAAAGGGTTAGTTCACCCAAAAATGAAAATTCTGTCATTAATTACTCACTCTCATGTCGTTCTACACCCGTAAGACCTTTGTTCATCTTCGGAACACAAATTAAGATATTTTTGATAAAATCTGATGGCTCAGTGAGGCCTGCATTGCCAGCAATAACATTCCCTTTATCAATGCACAGAAAGCTACTAAAAACATATTTAAAACAGTTCATGTGACTACAGTGGTTCAATCTTAATATTATAAAGCGACGAGAATACTTTTTGTGTGCCAAAAATAACAAAATAGCGACTTTATTCAAAAATATCTAGTGATGGGCGATTTCAAAACACTGCTTCATGAAGCTTCAAAGCTTTGCGAATCATTTGTTTCGAATCAGTGGTTCGGATCGCGTATCAAACTGCCAAAGTCACGTGAACTATTGAAATTTCTAAACAATTATGACGTAATGAAGCCTCGTTTACTGAAATCATGTGATTTTGGCGTTCTGAACCACTGATTCGAAACAAAAGATTCGTGAAGCTTCGAAGATGAACGAAGGTCTTACAGGTGTAGAACGACATGAGGGTGAGTAATAAATGACAATTTTCATTTTTGTGTGAACCTTTTAACAGCAATGACTTCATGACAGGCATTCTGGACATTTTGACAGCTTTCAAGTAAATGAAGTCTTAAATTAAAATTTTACTGTATTTTGGCAATCAAGATCTTTACCATATCAGCAAGAGCAACATAAAGGAAGACCCCAGCGGTGACGGTGAGAATCCAAGGTGAGTGTGTCGCCCACTGGTTTCCCAGCACCGTCCCTGTTAAAACACCAACAAAGCCGAGCAGAGCAGAGATGCCGCTGAACACAGCCAGTCTGCGGACAGGCCAGCCTGCAGCCAACAGCACTGCCAAATCACCTGCAGACAAGAGCAAAGAAATATGTATGCAATACTGAAGAGATTCATAATGACCATTTATACTAGAAACAACTCAATCATATACCTAACTCATGAGGAAGCTCATGGCAGAACACAGCGATCGTAGTGCTGAGGCCACCAGTCAGACTCTGAGAAAATGCAACACCTAGAGGACAAATTAAAATAATTAACTTATTTTTAATTAAGAATAAATACACTTTAAAATACTTTTTTTTTGCAAATGTCTTCATCTAATGAGAGTGTACATAATTTTAAAATTATTACTTAGTTATTACACCTTTAATGAGTGATCTTTTTATGTACCAATGGCTAGTCCATCTGTAAGGTTATGTATCCCATCTCCCATGACCACCATCCATGCCATGCTTCTGTTGCCTGTTTTCCCTGGTCCAGGCTGCCCATGAGAATGCCCATGCCCTGAACTCTCATACTTATTGCCTGATGAGGTACCTATAACAGAGTACAGATTAATTTAGAAGTTGCAAAATAATGTTTTTCTTTCTGATTTGCTCTTTCTCACGTGTGAAATAAAACATACCCTGCAGTGCGTCCAGCTCCCTTCCAGACTCTGCGTTGTCCCTCTTTTTCTTTAAAATCTGTAAAAAGAAGAGGAAATTTTGTAATAATGACAACCACTCCACATCTCTTTCCTCAAAACTAAGTGTATTCATTTAAGTCAGCAGGTCATAATGAAAGTCCAAATAAAAATATTTCCCACTGGATGAAGCTCACCTTGAAATGTTGCTTAAGTCCCAGAAGACTCTCAAAGACAAATAGAAGATAAAGTCCTCCCAGCACACTCAGACCCTTGAAAACAGCATCCTGGTGTTCAGTGTGTTGACTGAAGATGGCCTGAAATCATGAACAACCAACATCTATAGCACTTGAATAAAAAATATTATTAGATTTTATATTATTGTTTTTATTTATTTTATTATTTCCATTTTATATATATATAAAGGGTTAGTTCCTGTCCTTGATTCTGATTGGTCAATAGTTGTGTTTTATTCACGATAAAACAGGTCTATGATCGCTTCACCCAACGGTTCTGTGTATCACTACACAACACCCTTAGCAACCACTCGTACCAACGTAAACTGTATGTTCTCAATTGATATTGTTCATTTAAGCTTACTGTATTATGTAGAAGAGTATTGTGAGAAAGAGATCGAGTGAGTGAGTTTATTAACGTTACCTGCATTCAGATTTAGCATTTCCCTTCAGGTCAGTCCTGCGTTCATAATAAAAAATCTGTTTAAATGTCCGATGTATTATCTTGTCCTTTTAACAGTTAAGGGGTTTTCCGTGACTGACAGCGCTAGTCAAAGCATTTGTCAGTTGCGTCTTGTTCCGTGTTCACAACAATTCAGTCTTTTCAATGTAAAAGTCTTTGCTACTGACTGACACACTCATAAAGACAGTCTTTGCCTCCATCTAATGGGGTAATAATGTAACTTTTGTTGCTGTTCAAGGTCAGGGACTATTTTTTCAGGCGGAAGGAAGGCTTTTGTGATTTTGCTTCATGAAAGTCTTTAATATTTGTATTGTGTGGTAATCGTTTTATAAAAGCAATAAGGTACTCGAGGCTAGTGCTGTATCGTGAATAAGTCACGGGTGAAGGGGTTGCAGGCACTCCGCTTTGCGTCGTGCCTAACAACGTCCTTCAGCTGTGATTTATTCACGATACAGCACAGGCTCGAGTGAAATTATTCATAATTTAATAATAATTAAATTGTATCCTAGCTAACAGGGAACATTCTCAGAACTCCAGTTAACGTTCTGGCAAAACTCTCTCAAAGTTATGAACAAAGGTTCTTCCAGTAACGTTAATGGAATGTTCATTCAAAGTTATCTGGTCTTTAATGTTCTCAAAACATTAGCACAAAAACGTAATTTAAATCTATGTAAATATGTAAATATTTATATCTGAAATGTTTTAGTTCATCTAACATTTTTTAAATGTTACTACTTGTTTCAGAATGTTCAGAGAACATTCAAAAGTTACATTCCAATAATGTTTGAAGAATAATCAAATGGAATGTTTGGAAAGGTGCAGTATGTAATACAAACAAAAACAGACATTCTGACATGGAACGCACATTTCAAAGTAAAATAACTGTCTGGCTGTACCATTGTTTTTCAGAGAAACAAACTTAGCATGTTTCCTAAATATCTGCAAACATATGGTATTTTTACATACAGCACCTTTAACGTTCACATAACCAAGAAAAAACGTTTTTAAAACTTTTTATTTTTTAAATGGATGTTTTAAACATTCAAAGAACATTCAAAAGTTTTCATAACTTAATGAGAACATTAGCAAAACATTCTTAGAACATATTTTTGTAAGCTGGGATATTTGAAGAAATACAGAATAATGTACTGATTTTTCATTTGCATTGTGTTACTTACATGAGGCAAGAGGTGCAAGAGGGCATCTCCACAGAGCGTGCCCACTGCCATCCCAGCCATCGGGCAGAGGAATATTTGAAGGACTGAAGGTCGAAGCAGGGGTGCCAGTCCCAGGGCGACCAGGGAGGGCAAACTGATGACAAAGAGTGCCAAGGAGGCCCAACCTAGAGCTGAGATAAAATGACCTTGTTTAATCTTCACTATCATGATTCTGATATCACACTTGATGGACAGTTTACACACACACACCTCTGAGGAAACCCTCACTGGTTTTGCTTCCCTGTGACTGCTGCTCTGTGTGTCGCAGACACACTCCGCTGTCGATCTGGTACAGGAGGGCAGGGCACAGGAAGGTGAAGTGGGCAGGCGTGATATGGGATGCTTGGCCCAGCCCAAAGTTCCACAAGAGCTGGGTAACATTTAGACACTGCGATAAGGTAATAAGATTCAGATTCAACATTATTACACAGCTCTCTGGAATACTCAATTCTGATTGTCAATTTTCCTAATATCCGCTGTTGTCCATTGCAATGGTGGATATTACAGTGTTCCATCCATGTCTCTCGTTTTCTTTTGTTTTATACAAACACAACTGACTTCAGTGTTAATATTACTGTAATATCATTGCAGTGGTCATCATGTCGCTATAGGCTGATTGTAAAGAACTATTCTTTTCCTTAACGGACACATCAAGATAATATACAGGAAAAGTTATAAATAATACAAACTCACATTAATATTTGAATGATCTTATACAGTATAGTTTATTTTGTGATAATGACTGCCTGACTGTATTTTATCCTGTAATGGAAACCCATTTCTGCCACTTAAGGAAAAATAATTATGCTTTGGTAAAACATAATAATGACCAAAGAAAAGTTAAAATTATGAGATAAAAAGTCATGTTTGTTATGACATACTAAGTCATAATAATGAGATTATAAAGTCAAAATTATGAGATAAAAATTCAGCATTTTCATGTCATAATTATGACTTCTTATCTCAAAATTTTGTATTTTCAACTTTTTATAAATGACATTTTAGCTCATAATTTCAACATTTTATAATTATGTCATAATTAAATTTTTTTGTCATAATTTTTAATTTTTGTCATAATTGTTTTTTATATCTCAAAATTATGACATTTTAACTCATAATTTCAATATTTTGTCATTTCAAATTTGGTTGATTATGTTTTGTCATAATTTTGACTTTTGATGTATTATGACATTTTATCTCACAATTATGTTCACAATTAATTTTTTACTTTTTTATCTCGTAATTATGACTTCGTATATCATAATTTTGACTATCCATGTCATAATTATGATTTAGCAAAGCATGATTTTTTTATGTGGTGGAAATGGGTTTCCATACTTGGCATATACTGTGTTTTAGATGCTAGCCCACAGTACAGGATGCTTGCATGCTGGTGGTCCAAGAAGAATTCTTGACTAGTTTAACCAGCAAAATGTAATCAACCAGCATCACCAGAAATTGTCAACATGACCATAATGGTTAACAAGCTTTGCCAGTTGAGTTTTACTGATTTACAGTATGGCTATTCAGGCCCTCCAGCGAGACCAGCATTAAACCAGCACTAACCAGTTAAAACAAATCTTTTCAGCATGGTCTTCTCACATGATTATCTCTCTCCAAAATAGTCAGAGTACCTCACACAGAACGGGAAAGGCAGGATTGAATTTTACTGTCTGCACACCTCAAGATATCAACAGACCTTTGGTCATGTGATAGTGAAGAAAATTCATTTGTAGACTTTGTCCATTTTTAACACCCTAACAGGAAGTTCAGGAGTAAATACTCACATTCCCGTGAAGGTGTTTCTCTGTCGGATGGTCTGACAGTGGTGACACACTTTCTTCCAGTTTGTGTCTTAGGCCAGGGTGTGGAAAATAGTCCGAGTGACCCAATTCTGCAGGAGATCCACTGAGCACTGATTTAATGTGAGGTCTAGGACTGAATATTTTAATCGATTAGTCTTTGAAATGAGCATATAATTATATTTGCACTCTGTAAACAATAACCAGATCATCAAAAACAAAATTCAACTATAGTTTTGTAGTAATAGTAGAAGTTCCAAAAAAAGTGTATCTATTCAAGAAGTTAACTTTATAGGCACCAACCAGAATCTGTGAGTCATCTTACCTTTCTTTAAATGGAGGTGAGTTTGTGGTCCTTTGAGGATGATGATGGTCTTCATGTGAGTGGGAATGGGACAGGGGTTGAGAAGAATGCTTCACTCCACCATGTCGGATCTCCAGGACACTGACTTCCCCCAGACCTAAACTGCCTAGCAACTTCTGCAGACCCTCATAGGTCAAAGTCCCATTGTCCCCATACTGGAGGAACAGGCGTTGCAAGTAGTAGCCCTTGAGAGAAAATTAAATCTGAATTACTATTTTGTCAACAGCCATAATTTTTCAAGGTCCAGGCATGTTAATATTTTTACGATAGTGCATTGGGGTCATAAACTTAGTCTGCAACCATCCCAATCCATGAATTTCAACACAGATGCTGAAACTACATCTCTAACCTATTTGAGTGATTGCATCAGAGCCATTGTTGATAAGATTTTTTTGCACTCAGTGTTACCCTCCAGCAAAAATCTCTTTATGTTTTTAAAAATCCCTCAAGGAATGTGGTAGATCTACTTTTCCAGACATGTAGGAACGAGTAAATCACAAAAGCCACTGTGGATTCTCAAAGACAAGCAACAAAAAACCAATCATTGTCTACTTAATCTTTTGTTTTGATATAATCATCTAAACGTACCTGCTCTTCAAAAGCTTCCTCTAAGTGTTCCTCTGTAGATTTGACTTGTGTGCTCTCATTCAACTTTTTGACCTTGTCGACCTGGGCATGTGCTGCCAGTATGAGGATGGGTGGTATCATCACAGAAATCATACAGTGGTAGAGCAGAAGCTTGAAGCTCAGAGTCAACCTTGGGGAAAATGAGCAATCAATAACAGAATTTTAATTAAGCATAATTCAATAGGCCTTGCTAAATCAATCACAGTTGGTAAAAGTAAATTAAGGTCCAAACTTGTTTAAAAATCACAAGTAATATCTCAAATGTTCCTTTTAGATGGAATGAGATTTAAAGGTTATGATATGGAGACTTTTACTAAAGTTTCATGTTTCTCCTCTATAGTTTCTCAACGTCTCAAACTGTGCTCGAATTTCCTAAGACACCAAAGTCTGCAAACATTAAAAGCTATGAAAGAGCAAAATTTGTGCTGAAGCCATTCTTGTTACTGTAGTAAGAATAAAACATTTAAAAGAACAAATACTTTAGAAGACTCTTAAATCAAAAGCTAGCAGGAATCACATTGCAATACATTTACCATGCAAAGTCTTTATAGTTTCAATAATAATGTAAATTTAGAATTTATGCTTTAACTGATCAACTCTTTACCAGACTGTCTGTCCACCCATGATTTTCTGCCGTCTCTTTTAAGTGCGTTACATGATCTCCAGTATCCTCTCAGTATCCTAGTGTTTAAGCATGAGGTATGGCGCATTGTTTTAATGAATCTAAGGTTAATGTTTCACCAGCAGACAGCTTTGAACCTATCGGAGATCACATGTCGCGAAGGCATTGATCAACGTTGGTTTATCTCATGACTGTGATGTAAATTGAACACATTCTCACTCCCATTCCGTCAAATATTTAAGTACTTTGACCTGTCCAAGTAACTTTTATGTCATCTGTTCATATTGCATAGATAGATTATTATTATTTAGTTTTTTCAGTTGACACCACCTATTTTGTCATGTCCCTCAAGGCCTTCTATGAAAGTGTACTTGGGATATGAATAATAAAATGAGAAAAAAGTCCATTCATTTTGCCATTCCCATAAACATCCATCTGTGCTTTTTTGCTGGTAATGCTCTTTTTCTGAGTAAATTCATGATTATTCATTAAATCACATCATTTAGTTCCGTACCACAGTAACTCCTCAACCCCGTTACACAAACCATTCTCCCCCTATAAAAATAAGGAACTGATACTTATGTGACATCATTAATAGGAAGTGACACCATAGAAGTCTTCTGAACAACATTGTGAGCAGACACAGGTGAGTTACCACCTTCTTTAATAATTATAACTAAATTATGTTGTGAAATTGTGTTTGTCAAGCTTAACGACTCAACCCCGTTACATCAATTAAAGATAGAAAGCTATTACTTGTGAAAATTATCTTTGTTATTTCAACATTATTCATGATTTCTTAATATCATGCATGCAATGCGCTCTCTATTTATTCACTAGATTTAAAATCGCAACCCCGTCACTGTCAACCTACATTTTAATTTTTTTGTTAAGTTTATGAAAAAGTAATTTAAAGTTTGTTGAACTCTGTCTGAAATGTTCAGAGCAATCATAAGAATACTGATTTTAGTTTAAATTCTGAAGTTAAGCCTTTGATCAAAAATGATGAGGTTGCGGTCACAAAAAGTGCCCATTTCAGGCTTTAGTATAACAAAAGTGTGAGATTTTATGTAACTTTTATATTTGCAATTACTGATAGTGTGAGGGACATCTGATTAATAGGAAAATGTTGATTTGATCACAAATACATTTTATAATAATATTCAGAGAGCTCCCACAGTGTCCATAACTTAAAATAATGACCAATAATAATAGGGATTTGATGCCTGAGATGGGGAAATATGTTTTTCTGGAAGTTAAATATGTCATTACTGTTGTGGGGTGTTCAGAAAAGTAATACATTTTGGTAAAAAAAATCTAAAAATGTGTAAGTCCAAATCGTACGGGTTTCGTGGAAAGACTTCAGTTTTTGAAAGAAAAAAATAGGCTACATTTAATGAATCGTATATGTACGCCTTACACATATATAATGCTTTTAGCTTAGTAAGCATGTAATATGTTTAAGGGTAACTTAAATCTCGTATAATTGCTCCTCCACACACACTCTGTCCTGTAGGCGCAGCAGCAGATTCAGACAGACTTCATCCGCTCGCCTCAGGAAGAGAATTCAGCCATCTCTCAGATCACTACAAATATCAGTCTCTAAATCCAGAAATCACATTAAGCTTTGGAGGAATACCGCGATCTACGGGAACAGGTATTATAGTCCTGCTGAGAGATTTTTAACGCTTTATTCATGCCGACTTGTAAAATTACCGTATAGTAGCACAAACTGGATGCAAAAGCAGTCACGAAACATGAACACAACAAGACGTTATTTGATCAGAACGGTATTTAAATGACATTTACAGGGGCTAGAAATTGTAATGTGACGCTTAAGAACGTGTGGTGTACTGTTTTTGGACCAAAGCTGCTCTTTCGGCATGCGTCAGCTAGTTGGATTTCATGCTAGTTAGCCACGCTAGCTCCTTAGCATCAGCGCATACACTTTAAATGTAATTTTACAGTGAGTAAAAGACATTTTGAGACATTCGTCCCTTGTTTTACGAAGAAAACGGTGAACACGATAAGTAAGTTATGTGGTTGTGATGATTAAGTTGGTTGTTTTTGTACAACAGCGTTAGAGAGTCGGCTAATGCTAAGCGCCTCATTTTAGTCGCTCAAACACATCAGCAAACGTGTGTTTCAGGTTGGCAGAGGTGAAGCTTTTTTCATCGCTAGGAGGTTTAATAGTTGTACATTTGTTTAAAGCTGTCTGGTTCATTACTGTATGTTTGTTGTCAAGGGTATAGTTAGCCTGTCTGACTGAATCCAGCATGACATATTCACATTCATGACTGTCTGTAATGTTCAGATGCAATTATTTATGATCAAAATGCATATTGTTTAAATGGCTACTTCTGTCCGTTTTTTTCCTTGCTATCTTTGCAGGACTCTCTCTCTCTCTCTCTCTCTCTCTCTCTCTCTCTCTCTCTCCGTCTCTGTCTGTGTGGGGTGTGTGTAACGTTATATATATATATCTTGTTTTGTCCTTTAGTGATGGGGCAGTGTAAGACCCTCTTGATGACATCCAAAGGTCTCCAACTTCAATTTATGGGTTTGTCAGACCTGTCATCTGCTAAGTGGTCCAAAACATGAGGCAGTTTACACTTGTGTTTGGACAAAATGTTTTTGGCACTGGTAAAGGTGTGCTTCCAAATGCACTTTTGGTGATCATGCATCCGTGCATGATCGACTAGATCTTTATTGAATGAAAGTGAGGGACTCTGTCGCTGAAATGGGGGTTTAGGGGAGAACGTTCTCAACCACCCACGCTCTCCCCCTCCATCTGCTTAGACAAGCTAAAATTAGGTCACCACCAGCCTACCGGGACAAAACACCACCCCTCCCAGAACTGTTATGAATCGGAAAAGATGCTGTGACTACCCTTCTTTGCTTTGAATTGGTTTTAATAAATGAGAAGAATTGATCTGTGTATTAACCCTTAGCATTTTCCTTGTCCTGTTTTATATCTTATAAGATTCAAAGGAAATTTAATGCTGATGGATTCAAGTGTTTTTAGCACTTTCTAGCACATCATACACGTCTAATCCTTGCAAACCACATCTGCTTTGTTTCAGTAGGCTGTGGAAAAGCAATGATGTCTAAAAATGCAAGCTATTGTGATTCTTCTGAGTGAAAACTCACCGCTGTAATGCTAGGGTGTAATGGATGGTTACCAGGGTGTTGCTGTGTTGTTGCTAGGGTGTTCTGGGTGGTTACTTACTGCCATCCCAGCCACAAGTCTCTATGATGATTTGGTCACTATATATGGCTCAATGTAAGTCTATGGGATTTTTTTCACATACCAGGGTAAATTCTAGTTGGATGAACCACATTTGAGTCATTGTTTCTTAATCGCTCTTAAAGCACTGTCCATTGATGGCCAACCAAATGTATATTGTAAAACAAACACATTTCATCACACATCATACCGTCCAGCACTATGATTGGGTGTGCACATGTGGCTTGTTGTACCATTACGTCATCTGCCTCTTAAATGAGCTGACTCTTAATTCGATTGCGCTGCATCAAGGCTTTAATGGTTTTGGATTTCCACTCAAGAGACAAAGTGGAAGGAAAGAGCATCTCGATAAGCTTAATTGATGACATCCATTGGATACAAAACATCTTGAAATAGGGAATGGACTAATTGACGGTAAATATGCCAAACTTGTCTGAAGCTTCCAGGAAATGTTTCAAACAGGCTTTTGGAGTCTTAATTAAATTGCTTTGAAATAAGTAGCAGTGTATTGATTGGATTGTAATGTATGTCTTGTTTTCACTTTCTCTTTCTTAAGGGGGATGGTCGGTCTTGCATCATAAGGAAAGTCGCCTTGCCCACCTGACACATGAGGACAGCTCATTGTACAGGGATCATGAGGGCTGTGCTTTAGTGAGGTATGAATGGCCTTTTATTTTGAATGTAATGGCAGATGAATCACTTGTGCTCCATTAACGCTTTCTAATTGCTCAGATCAGAATCAGAATCAGAAAGAGCTTTATTGCCAGGTATGTTGTTTACACATACTAGGAATTTGTTTTAGTGACAGAAGCTCCACAGTGCAACAGAGTAACAGCGACAAGACAAGACACATAATAAAAATAATAATATACAAATTTACAAGATAGACAAAGTGCAAAAAAAAGCAAAAAACAATATATAATATAGACAATTGTATGTACAGTTATGTGTGCAAATTTGAAATATAAATAAGTGTTTTAAGTAAATAATGTGTAATAGTGTTGTGTGTTCCGTGTTTGTCAAGTAAATATCATGAATATTTCATAGAAGTTAATGCATTTTAGTATGGTTTATATCTTTTGTAGTCTTTGGTACAAAAAGGTCTGCTTTCTGTGAGTTCTAGGATGTAATGGATGTTAATAACTATATGAAGTCTACTTTGCAGTTTATTTTGGCTAATAATTGCTCTCTTAGGCAGAAAAAGACAGTCTTACTGATAGGGTTGGGTATCGTTTGAATTTGAACGATTCCGATTCCTTGTTACGATTCTGGTTCCTAACGATTCTCGATTCCGATTCTTTTAAGAGGCAGGGTCAAAAAAAGTTTAGGATATTTTAAATGAGCTAGCTAACCAATGGTCTTTCTGAAGGAAATAGTCTGACCTTCTCCATCAATTTTAATTCTATGAAATTTTTACTTTTTATGAACTTTACTATGAATTTCTCACAGGGCTGTTTTCAACTACAATTTAGATATCAAATCTATGAACTTGAATATAAATATTATAAATTATGAATATTTTTTCACAGGGGTACACTTTCCTCAAGAGAGCTTTATTTTTGAAAACCATGTATATGATGCTGCAGGTACTTGAACATGTTACCGTGCTCCCACTGATGGGCTAACCTGGTGCAGAATAGCAAATAAACAATAAGAAACAACTTGTAAAACCCAGTCCAGATTAGCAGCAGGTACAGTATAAAATCAGAAACAGTTCTTGTTTAGGAAAATGATCATATCTGCCTTCTCAGGCAGGATGCGTGAGCGTTCTGGACAGATAGTATCTCCTGCTGTGCACACATTTATTTCTACTCCATGAACTCACTTCGGTAAAGTTGGTTTTATATTCGCACATTCGGACTTCTGATAAATTCAGACTTTCCAATAAATGTGCAATAAATTAATGTTTGGGAATTTTAAGCAGCGACATGATATTGACAACCAACGATTGTCAACTTACAACATTTTTCACAGTCGATCAAAATAGGCAAGTATTGTTTTAATGGCATATTTACTTGTGAATGTCCACTGAATGTCAAATGTAGTGTGATTAACAAAGCTATTGAACACGGATGCCCGAATGTGCGAATATAAAACCAACTTTACCGAAGTCATGAACTCGGAGGTGCTTTATCATGTTCGACGTGCACCCTCCTATGCACGAAACAATCTTGCCGCAAATGTTGCATTTTGGCGAGATTTCGTTCTGTTTAAAAAAAGTGAAGCCACACTTTGGACCGCCGACGCACGCTATCCATGTTCGACTCGCTCGGTTATGCCAACACTTGGGGCAGTCGTGGCCTAATGGATAGAGAGTCGGACTTGTAACCCAAAGGTCATGGGTTCGAGTCTCAGGTCCGGCAGGGATTGTCGGTGAGGGGAGTGAATGTCCAGCGCTCTCCCCACCCTCAATACCACGACTGAGGTGAGACCCTTGAGCAAGGCACCGTACCCCCAACTGCTCCCCGGGCGCCGCAGCAATGGCTGCCCACTGCTCCGGGTGTGTGTTCACTGCTGTGTGTGTGCACTTGGATGGGTTAAATGCAGAGCACAAATTCCGAGTATGGGTCACCATACTTGGCCACGTCACTTCACTTCACTTCACTTCCGATGGACGCTTCTTCGTTGGTGTTCAGCGGTTTCTTCTTCCAGTCGGCGGACTGTGAATCGAAACTAGGAATCGAAATTTAAACTTTTGAACGATTCCGGGGAAAATCGCAAAGCTAGTCCCGGTTCCAATCGATACTCGATACTCGATACCCAAGCCTACTTACTGACATGTAAAATGACTAACAGTTTTTGCTTTTATTTGTAGTTTAGGAGTAAGTTTATCCAAAGTAGTTGATACCAAAATAGTATTTTGACACTGGAAACACTCAAATATGTTCAAATTATGGCGCTGCAGTGTCTGTAAACATAAATTATTAGCAGAAATGGGTGTAGATTTATTTTTTAAAAAAAAATAGAATATCAGTTTGTTCTTAAGCATTATTTCAAAATAAGATAAAGCTATGTTTTACTTGCTTCTAAGTACAAAGTATCACAGGCAAGCAGGGCTTATTTAATGTTAAATGCACAGCCACATTGTGTTTTTGGTGCCATGAGATTTCATTGTGAAAAAATAGAAACCAAGCAACTGCCGCTTGTCACGGCTTGTTAGGAAAAAATCTGAATTTACATATAAGTGATGGCTTTTGGCATTTGTCTTGTTTTTTATAGTTTCACACCTGTTTAAGACACTGTTATGTCTAACTGATTGATTGCCTTCCAGTTTGTTGTTTCTTAAAATGAAGCCAGAAAGGCGGTGAAATTTCCATCCTCACAATATTAATCTTAATGCAATCTCTAGGCCACTCAAAATGGTTTCCCATTATGCTGCATTACTGAGTTCGCTGCCACACTTCACAGTGGACCCATATTTCTTTGACAGCACATTAGTAATCTCTGACCAGCTTACACACAAACACTCAGCCATTGCATTTTTCACTTGAGAGAGCTGTGTAGTCCTAGTGTCTCTACAAAGAAGGAAAAAGGTCACCTTTAAACAGGAAATGCGATCATGTTACTTCTGTATTGTAGCAGGACATTGAGTGCCTCCGTGTTTAGCTCAAAATGCCATGATCATTAAACCTCTATCAGTTTACTTTTAATGCTTCTAAGGAGTTTTGGGAGTTTTGTGATATTTGTTCCGAAACCTACATTTTAAAGCATCATTTTGCTCCTGGCATAAAAGCAAAAGCAGTGCCTTGTTTTGGCCAAATTTTAAGGCTGGATTGCTAGCATCCCTTACAGAATTAAGAACTAATTAATGACTATTTACCCAATATTTGTGTGCACAGAAGGTTTTTTTTTCTTTTTTTGCTTATTAGAAAATTGCGTTGTTTTGGAACAGAGCCTTGTTGTATTGAATAGCACAATTTGTAATTTAATTAGTACATAAAGCATTATAAAAGACTTGTCTTACTGTAAATCTGGTACCGCATTGATTTATGATTTTGATTGTCCATAAGATTTGCCGTTACATTTGAATGTTATTAGTTGGCATATTTGACTGTACTTCCTTTTATTTTCTTAGAAGCTGTTAAAGGGGTCATGAATTGAGAAATACAATTTCTTGATCTTTTGAAGAGGTCATTGTACTATAAAAATATCCTGTAAGTTTCAGAACTCAAAACTTCCTCGTCAGTCCAAAAACTGCTTTTATTGAAACCAAGCTCAGAAAATGACTCATTTCGAATTTTGTCACATTATCACACTATTACATAGTGCGACGAAAGACCGCCTCTGCTGAAGATCAACCCCAACTTTTGCACCATTGCCTCTTTAGCCCCGCCCACCGATTCGCGCATGTCATGCATTAGTAAATGCGAGACAGACGCAAACATGGGATTACTCCAGCAACAAAACCATAGAGATGCCTCTGAGGATTATAAGACATTTTGCAGTGCAAAGTTATGGAAAAACACAGTCTTTACATTGCCATCCTTGTGATCCAAACATTAATAAAGCGTGGATGAACTTTATTTTTAAGAAAGTTCGGGTCAGAGCGCATCAGTAAGACGCTGTTCGTTTGTTCACTTCATTTTACTGCGGATTAATTTTTAAACAAGAAACAGTCCGGCGCAGGCTTTTCAGAGAGACTAAAAATAAAACATGATGCAGTGCCGACTATATTGGATCCGACAGCAATGTCGCAACACACAAGTGTGACTAACAGTGTTTTTACTACGTGTCACTATTGCTTTGTCTGTTACAGATTGTTTGAAATGTACTGAGTATTTATACTGTTGCGCCTCAGTCAAACTGTATAGTTGTGAGTCTTTCCTTTGCTTCAGCATTTATGGGGTTAATGCGTTGGATTATTGGATACCGAAGAAAGCACATAGACAACGCTGCTTTTGTTATTGTTTTGATCGAAGCCATTTGCTGTAATCCTGAGTAAAAGCTTCAGTGAGTGAAATCTTGTTTTGTGATCAGGAAAACATTACAACACGTTTCATTTTATTAAAACATGACATTGCAAATGACAGTGTATACGTTTTTCACTTTATCGTAAAGGAAAAATATGAATAGCCGATAAAAACAACATTGTGACAAACAATGGCACATTCATTCATAATTCTGTTTACACAAAATACTGTAAGTCATCTTTTGTCAATTATAACTGGCAACTCCAAGTACTTGAACTTTATTTGCCACAACCAAGACTTATAAAGCTTATGTAATACGCATATGTTTCACATTTCAAATTGTTTACATTATATATATATATATTACACACACACACACACACACACACACACACACACACACACATATATATTATTTAAACAAACTTTTATGTTAGATGCGATTAATCGATTTTACAGCACCAATAGGAAGTTGTGTGTAATGGTGGGGACTTTAAAAATTATTTTAATATGTAGATCTGTTACCCAGTGGTTGCAGTGGCTGACATCCAAGCTTTCAATGCAGCATGCCCATCAAAACAGAGTGTTTCAAAGAGAGGGTCAAAAACAGGATAGAAAATAACTTGTTTTTTTATGTAAAATTCTTGATAATATTATAAGGGTACTTTACTAAAATGTTATAATTTTTCATTTAAAAAAAGCAGTTCATGACCCCTTAAAATCCTTAACTTGTAATAAAAAAAACAGTATGTAAGTAACTCAAGTAGTAAATTGGTTTAAATCATTTTTGGCCTGCTTTCACAGTTCTTCTGCTCCTGTGCTGGATTCAGTTTTCACTTAAAAATTTCTGTTTCATCTTGTTGTACATCCAGGGCTTCTCATGCTTTTCTGTCTCAGAGGCAATTGGCAAGCATACCGGCCGAGTTCTCACTAAACGCCCTTCCTGCTTGTTTCATTTCAGATATCAAAGGGTTCCGGTAATGTGCCATGGGGTACGACGTCACCAGGTTCCAAGGAGAGGTGGACGAGGATCTGTTATGTCCCATCTGCAGCGGGGTGCTGGAGGAGCCAGTGCAGGTCGATATTTATTTTCATTCAACCGCAACATCCTAAAACACCTTGACAATGTGACAGAGGCTCAGACATTATGGGTTTGTGGTTATCAGATATCATTGCTCTGTGAAACCATTGTGTGAATGTGTTTTACAAGGGTCAAAAATGTTCTTTGTAAAGCCAATGGTGAGGGAATTGAGGAAATGTACAGGCTATATTTTTCACCCAAAAAATAATTATGTACACACACATAAATTTATTAATAAAATTGCTATTAAAAAACTTAAATATATATTTTAATTATTTATAGATTACGGTCTCTGACAATTCATGTTGCTGTTTTTTCCTTGCATATTAGTAAAAAGCTTATTTTAACATGAAACAACTACACATGGCAAAAGGTCAGAAAAATGCACATCAGTTAGCAAGAAGTGTGTATTGAGGTCAAGTTACTTCCTGTCTGATCAGTCTGTCTGTTCTCTCAGGCCCCGCACTGTGAGCATGCCTTCTGTAATGCCTGCATCACACAGTGGTTTGCACAGCAGCAGATCTGCCCCGTGGACCGCACCGTCGTGACCCTTGCCCACCTTCGACCCGTCCCCCGCATCATGCGTAACATGCTTTCCAAGCTGCAGATCTCCTGTGATAACGCCGGCTTCGGCTGCACGGCCACCCTTCGGCTCGACCAGCTGCAGTCACACCTCAAAGACTGCGAGCACAACCCCAAACGACCCGTCACATGCGAGGAAGGTTGCGGGTATGTACTTGAAGTTCTAGTTCTCACTTAGTAATTCACTGCAGTCTTTGGAGGGAGAACGTGATGCTTTTTTTATAGTCTGTCAACATGCGCTACACTGATGTGTTTGACTGTTGCACCAAGGCTTGCTGTTTTTTCAGCTCTTTGTCTTGCAAGAACGCATCCTGTGTGAACGCTCCTTATTTGCCCCATTTTGGTCATACCTGCTTTTTTACTCTGCAGGCTAGAAATGCCCAAAGATGAGATGCCAAATCACAACTGTATTAAGCATCTACGCAGTGTGGTGCAGCAACAGCAGACCAAAATTGCAGATCTGGAGAAGACTGCCGCTGAGCACAAGCACCAACTTGCAGAACAGGTCAGACCTGTGAGGCTACATGAATGTCTCGGTTGATTTAAAAACTTCCCATAACTTCTTGGATTCTCTGCTCTGTTCAGCACACACACCACACTTTGTTTTTTGTTTTTTTTAATCTGCTCATGATTTATTTTTTTCAGAAACGTGATATCCAGCTCCTGAAAGCTTACATGCGAGCAATACGCAGCGCTAACCCTAACCTACAGAACCTGGAGGAGAGCATAGAGTACAATGAGATCCTGGAGTGAGTGATCTGTTCTTCTTCTGCCTCTGTTTATGTCAATATGAATTTAAAATAGACTGTTTATAAATAAGAAAATACATTTTAAACTTGTATTAAAAAAAGTGAAAATTTGAGGTTGGTACGGTTTTGTTTTTATAAGTCTCTTATTGCATTGATTTGATCAGAAATACAGTACAAATAGTAATATTGTGAAATATTGTTACAATTATTAGTGTTTCCTATTGTAATATATTTTAAAATGTAATTTATTTCTGTGCTGCAAAGCTGAATTTTCAGCAGCCATTACTCCAGTCTTCAGTGTGACATGATCCTTCAGAAATCGTTCAAAAATCATTCAAGATTTTTTTTTTTTAATTATCAGTGTTGAAAACAGTTGTGCCGCTTAATATTTTAAGAACCAGTAATACTTTTGTTTTTTACAGATTTCGTTGATGAATAGAAAGTCCAAAAGTGTGCTTGCTAAATAAAACTTAATTTCTTTGAAAAAAAACTTACTGACCCCAAACATTTAAATGGTAGTGTTAAATATATTTGTGTGAATGTAATATATTTGTCAAAAGAATATGAAAAATGCATAACTTAAAGGCACAGTATGTAAGTTTTACCGCTAGAGGTCGCTTATTCACAACAATAACAAAGGCATAGCTTGATGACGCCGTGAATGAGCTTGGAAACATGGGAGCTGTCGTCTTCACCTCCATAGCCGATGGAAAGCAATCTGAGGGGACTCGGCAGAAATCATGTTCATGGATGAGCTAATGTATTAAAATTTATTACTGTTACTGTGGCATGAAGCACAGCGGGCTGAGAGCCTGGGACATTTTATGTTGCTGTTTTTATTATGCTTGTATGCCGCGTTCGGCCGCTGCCGCTCCTTTCGTTTTGTTGTTTATGTTACGATTAAAGTTACGTTTAACATCCGCCTCCTCCTTCCCTGAACTTGAACTTTGTTACAGTTAAGTTCACATTATTTTATTTCATTTTAATGAAATAGCCGCAAGTGCTGAATTACTACTCATGCAGGTCACTTTATTTGACGAATTAAAATTGTGGGGTAACACACCACTGTTTTACTTAGTCAAAATAATCATGCTAAAAATACATTTCAGGGTGCTGAAAGTTATAACGTTACTCTGTGCGTTTGCTCGGTGGCTGGTATGAGACACTTGATGCACACTGAAGTAAGCTAGATCAATATTAGAAAATCATATTAATAAAAGCCGGTTGGCTTGTGCTGCTAAATGGCATGCGATTTTAATTTTAAAATATATTGTATGATGGAGAAAATGCTATATTATTTTTACTACAAATAAAGCTCTTTCTGATTATGCTATGTTAGCCACTTGAAAAAATAGTGTTGTCTCTGATTTATGGTACAAACTTGTTACTTGCAGTAAATCAAGAAAACAACATGATTCAAACAATAGGACTAACCCAATAAAGGTATCCAAACAGTTGCTGATTTTTCTGGATTTAAACATTATTGGAAACATTTGGGATAATTTAAGTACACAAGTCAACAAAATATATAATATTGTTCTTGTAGTTTTTGGATATTTGAATCCAAAAATCTTACATATTGTGCCTTTTTAAATCCATAATCATAGTTGTTTGTATTGTTCTGTGCATAGAATGTCAGTTTATTATGTAAATAATGAGCAAGTCAATTATAATGCTAATTCTATATTTGACAATCAGATGACTATCAAACTAACTACACTCGTTTGGCCACAGATGGGTGAACTCTCTCCAGCCCGCTCGCGTGACCCGCTGGGGAGGAATGATCTCCACACCAGACGCCGTCCTCCAGGCCGTCATCAAACGGTCGCTCATAGACAGTGGATGCCCTTTGTCGATCGTTAATGACCTCATCGAGAACGCCCACGAGCGTAACTGGCCCCAAGGCTTGGCCACGCTGGAGACACGGCAGATGAACCGCCGATATTACGAAAACTATGTGGCCAAGCGCATTCCGGGTAAGCAGGCCGTGGTGGTGATGGCCTGTGAGAATCAGCACATGGGTGAAGATATGATTCTGGAGCCGGGTTTGGTTATGATCTTCGCTCATGGAGTTGAAGAGATCTTATAGTCTGTACATAGGTGGGTGCAAATGATGAAGAGCAGAAAGGGGTTTACAAAAACTGAATCAATTCCCACCCTCCCCCATCTAAAAAAAATCTTAATTCATCCCACTAAAAATATCAAGACCTCTTCAGCAGTCTTTACCTCAAATTTTCCGGAAGGACGCAGGCAGAGAAAGCTCTCCACTCGTTTGAGGACCTCCAGCATTCCCGTTCTCTTTGCCTTAAAAGGACATTTTTCAAAAAGTGGACCCTAATGACAAAAACCAACTTGAAACATTATCAGGGACGATGGTACACGTATGTTTAACATTAACATTGAAATCAAAAGGATTTGAAGTGATGTCTGATTTCCCCTTTAACATTTATTTCCCTCTTGAGAGCAAATACATGTCACTCGCAGCTTTTAGTGGTGTAAAAGACCAGTTAATTCTTGTAAATACAGATGATAAAGAAATATAGACATATGCTATTGCTATCTGTTCTTGTTCTAATAGGGTAGACATTTTTGCTTCATCTCAGTTTGCTATTTAGAGTACTGTGTGTTTTAGCTACCATGGATCTCAATGTTTTTATTTTAAGAGAGCTATGATTAAAGTATGCTAGATAAAAAAAAAACTCTACTCGGTGTTTTGGAAAAACAAGATGTCATGAATCTCGTTTTGTGAAGATGTTTGTTTTTATTGAGAGGAAAGAGTGAAGGAGAGGATTTGAATGATGGAAATCAACAGCTGATTTGATACCTTATATTCTACACTGCTCTCTTGAGTTTTATGTGCAACCAGACACTCTAAAAAACAATATTTTGTATTATTTTCTACTGGCATCACTGGTTTTCTCACTATTATTAATCCAAACCAGAATATGTTTTTTTTTCTTTCTTTAAAACAGTCTTATTGAGGTTTCTTCTAGGTGATTTAGCAAAACCATAAATGATGGATGAAATGTATATGAAGTATACAAACATTGTGAAAAATGACCAACCTACAGCTGATGTAAAAACATAATGTCTGAAGATGCTCAACCATATCTGGACCTGTTTACTGTGGTTTACATCCAAACCGTTTTGTTTTGTTTTGTTTTTTATCCATCATTTGCCACAGCACCTCTTGACGAATTTTAAAGAATAAAGAGAGATGGGACAGTTGTATGTTTGTGTATATTGTGCAATTGGTTTAAGAATTTATTTTGCATATTTTACGTACTTTCATTGTACATAGTTGATTTAAGAATCAGTTTAATTTGTGTTGTACGACAGTTGTCTCTGCAACCAAAGTATTTAATTGTGTTGAATCCACATCGTGCTTGCTCTTTTTTGTTGTTTGTTATTGCGTGGACACCGAAAATGTAAGTTCAGCAATTCTGAAATGTATCTTTGGAGCTATTGTGTGTCACCTGCTTCAGTGTTACATAGACCTGAATGCTCAGTGCGTTGTTTACAGTAGCTTTTTTTGCAAATGTTGTTTAATAAGAGCTGAAAACTAAGGACCCAGAATGTTTTTAACTGCAATATTTAGCCGGGTCTGTGTGAATTAGAGAAAAACGTCTGTGAACTTTGCCTTATCACACTTCGTTCGACACTTTTTACTGCATGATCGCTGTATAATGTGTCACATGGCTTCTCTGCACATCATCTCACAATCGCACCCTGAAGCTGGAGAGATTAAACATGACCTGGTGTATTTCTCTCCTTGGTTCCGATGGATCTGATCACCTTCTGCTAGAGAGTGTCATTCATTAAATAAAGGTTCACTTCATTTTGTGCTCAGTTTAATGAGGCCGATCCATCTCTTATTGGACACGCAAGACTTTCTTGACTCTCAGGATTTATCATCTGATGTCAGGGATGAAACGTTCAAAGAGCTCATGTTTCCTGCTGCAGCATTGTCCGTGGATGTGGCATTCTGTTTGTTTGTTTTTGTCTTTCATTCTTGCTTTCGTGCCGTGGGTTACTGAAAGAATATGAATAAATATAATTGATTTTGCAATATGACACCAGTGTCTTTGTCATTATTATTAACTCAGTAACAGGAACTTCTTGTTGGTTGTGTTATTGAAATCAGCTGTTTTAAAAATGACCAATGCTAATCAGCATAGAAAGAAACCTTGCTTCCTCTTGTTTTTTGCTGTTTTTCCTCTCTTCTGCCACACAATGTCACTAATGTGCAGTTTTACTGTTAAATTGAACAGTCTGAAGGGGTTTTCAAGTATTTCTGTTTCCATTTTTCAGCTAACTTAACTAGTAGTATTACCATTTGGTGACTACGTGGTAACTTTTATCTGCTGATCTCTATCTATTTAATGGTTTGAACCCAAACAATGCACGCAGGAATAATCCTCCTGTTGTTGGTATTTTCTTTGACTAGGCCAAAGCCACTAATGCAGCAAGTCATTTTAATCCAGCCCATTATAGTACCAGTGAGGAACGGAATGCCACGTTGTTTTCCCAGCAGCTCTCATGACCAGTTTCTGCTCGACAAACTACATTGGCTGGTCTCATATTTCATAATAGTATTCTCTTAATGGTTTTGATATTGCAAATACAGTCTGTCTGTCTGTCTATCTTTCTATCTATATGTCTGTCTATCTGTCTGTCTATATGTCTGTCTGTCTATCTATCTATCATGGAAGCCACTAAATAAAAACAGTAGGCCTACTTGCGAGTTTATATCTCACAATTCTGACTTTATAACTCGCAATTGTGAGAAAAAAAAGTCGCAATTACTGTTTTTATTTAGTGGCGGAAATCAATCCATCCATCCATTCATCCATCCAGGAAGCCACTAAATAAAAACAGTAGGCCTACTTGCGAGTTTATATCTCACAATCCTGACTTTTTTCTCACAATTGCGTAATATAAAGTCACAATTCTGAGATATAAACTCGCAATTGTGAGGAAAAAAATCTGAATTGCGAGAAAAAAGTCTTTATATCTCGCAATTCTGACTTTATAACTCGCAATTGTGAGGGGAAAAAAGTCGCAATTACTGTTTTTATTTAGTGGCGGAAACGGGCTTCCACCAATAATCAATCAATCAATCCTATCTATCTATCTATCTATCTATCTATCTATCTATCTATCTATCTATCTATCTATCATCTAAGTGTGTCTGATGTGAAACATACACAACACAAAGTGACATTTTGATTTCATTCTGATAAAAATGTCATGAGCAATCACAAAAGCCCGACCAGTTAAACAGTTTGGTTTCATGTCTCCCTAATAAATGAAATGGTTCTTAATCCCTTTCAAAAAGTAAGGATTTGATTGGAGCTTTTACAATCTGGTACAACAAATTCCTGTATCAGTTAATCAAGCAATTGGCAATCAAATATATTACAGCTTAATTGTATGACAACTGTTAAAAAATTGCACTACATAAAAGATCACTCAGATGCCAAACCTAACTGAAAAATGATGACATTTAACGATGACACTTTTAATAGTATAATGTCACACCACCAACGGGGTGGATTGTCGATGTGTAACCAACAATGTAACAAGTTTCTGTTGATTAATCATTCATGCATATTCTATCTATCTATCTATCTATCTATCTATCTATCTATCTATCTATCTATCTATCTATCTATCTATCTATCTATCTATCTATCTATCTATCTATCTCGTTAATGCTGTCGATGAAAAGCACAGAGTTCACTCACATCCATCTGATCAAAGTGCATCGCTCAGCTCAGACTCATGAGCGCGGGCGGTGCTGTGACTCTATGGGAGTGTCACTCACAGTTAGGCGTGTTCACTTTACTGTCAGTTCTCAGCCGGACAAACACAGCTAAACGCTTTCTCACAGACGAAGCTGGTTCTGCTACCTTCGCTACTTGTTTATTAATTTTGTAAGCGCTGAAGCAGTTTCTGAGTGATTTTGCTGTAGGCGTCTGTTTTTAAGACAAGACAGAATCACTAACCGGGTGCTGCAGACCTCAATACATTAAGGTAACGCAAATGTTTTATTATTATGTTGAGACGAGCGAGTTTTAGAGAGTTGACGACCTTTAAAATAGTAGCAGTGATTTTGTAATGTGCTGCATGTAGGTTTTATGCATCATTTTTAACGTTAGCGACTCAAAAAACCTCTAACTGTTCAAACGGCGTGTTCATATGTGACTTCGAACTGTTGTATCGATGCCCAGAATGTTGTCTACGTTAGTTAAAGATGGGAATTGTAAGGAATTTAATGATTCTTTCGAATCGTTTTAACGAGTTCGGTTCCTTAACGGTTCCATATTTAGAATGTCATTCTTTTATTACTTTGACGAAGAAATGTCTTTAAAAAAATCGACGGTTGTTAGCAAGTGATGAGATGATTTCAGGTTTAAACAAAGCATAACAACATAACATATATATGTACAAAAATAAATTGAAATAGTTTTCTTGCAAACGGTATTTACAGACTTTTTAAGGCTTCGCAGACGTTTGTAGAGGCTGCACAAATGCAATAATAATAATCCAATAATTAGCTCTAAATAATAAATACAAATAGGCTACTAAACAAACTAAATGTGGTATCATATTTCAATTATGTATTTATTTTATGAAATAAACTCATCATGTGTAGGCTATCTCAAATACAATTGTCATTTGAACAACCGGTCAGTAACTAACAAGGCTTAAGTACAACATAAAAGACAATAAAAGTTATTTTCTAGTCGTGAATGATGACGAAATTAACTTGCGGTTAAATAAATGAGTCAGATTAATTCAGTAATCGCTTCTGATTCAAAAGTGTTTTTGATTCACCAAAAGAACCGGTTCGTAAATTCCATTCGTTGAGGATCAGTCTACATTCCTTGCGCTGTATCTTTATGATTCTTTAAAAGAACCGACTCATATGAGTAATTTGTTCGAGAATCGGACTGCTGTGTTGTTTCGGACTGTAAATTCATTAGTGTATTGCGGAGGTGAAAAGTAGTGCAGGAAACATAACTAAAAAATAGCATGCCTTCCGTATTAATGTATGTTTGCTGATCCGAACGTCGTGAAAATAATTCTGTTTAGGCATTTTAGTGAGCTAAACAGATAGATAAACAGCTCACTAGTTTTTATGGCGCAGCCTAGCTGAGCGATTCTCAGTTATACTTGTCATAGATCAGTCTATTTTTATTTGTACCTGTTAACTGCATTTTGGTGGTTTTCCTCTTTGCGTCGAAGTTGTTGGCTTCGTCTGGTAGTTTTGTCAGACGTGTTGTTATTCTCTTTCAATGAACTATATAGACTGTGAACCCTGAGTCATACTGTTGTGCACTTAAAATACAGTGAAAGACCTAGATAAGGTTGTTTTTGGAAGTTTTTTTTTTTTTTTTTACTGTTTTAAAAATATAAATGCAAAAACATATTTCAAAGAATATCATGCTGGGAAAAAGTGCTTAAGGAGTTTTGCTGGTCTTAAGTGGTTTAGGATGGCTTAAAGGTGCAATATGTAAGAACTTTGCCGTAAAATATCCATAAACCACAAGGCCAGTGTTATATATTTTGTTCACTTCACTACTTACAATATAACCCAAATGTCTCCAACTATTTGTAAAAATCGTTAACCAAGGCTCCAGGACGTGTGAATAGTCGCCTGTCAATGGCGTCATACCCGTGTTACCCTCGGTTTCCGGTTTTATTTTGTAGAAAGCATGGAAACACCAAAGACGCTTTGATATATTACATGTTTTAATAGACATGGGAACAACTGTTTTGATATATTTATAGACAGAAAACAAATTATTGTTACATAGCTCAACACATTTAGTCTTATTGTTTAAATCTAATTTTCTTGATTTTTTGCGAGTACCATGCTTTACCACGCCTCAGAGTAAAACACTATTTTGTAAAGTAGCTAACATAGCATAATCAGATGCAGCTTTATTTTTAGTAACAGTAATACAGCATTTCCTCCATCATACAATACGTTTTAAAATTAATTGCATGCCATTTATCAACACAAGCCATCCAGCATTTAATATGATATTCTGAAATCAATCTAGCTTACTGCAGTGTGCAACAAGTGTCTCACAGCAGCCACTGAGCGAACTCACACAGTAACGCTAAAACATCATTTTCAACACACTCAAATATATCTTATATGTAAAACAGAGCTGCGTTACCTCATACTCATGACTGGAAAAGCGGAAGCAGCGCCGGCGACTGTGACATAATAAAAGTTTAGCTGCTTGCAATCGCTCCAGCGGCCTCGTTCAGCTCCCACAACACTCGGTCCTGCTCTGCTTCATACTACAGTAACGTTAATAATCTCATCCATGATCATGATTTCTTCCCGAGTACTATCCCGATTATTTTCCACAGGCTGTGAAGTGAAGACCACATGTCCCAAGATTCCGCGCTCAAACTTGGCATCATCAAGCTACGCCTTTGTTTTGAATAGGCCCCTAGCGACCTCTAGCAGACAGAAAATATTACATATTGCATCTTTAACTGGTCTACCAGCCAAACTGATCCTAACTGGGTTTAGGTGGTCTCCCAGTCTGACCAGCCAAAAAGTCCCCCAAACCCATTCAAAACCATTAAAATGGATTGGCAAAATACCCTAGCTTGGTTTAAGATGTTTTATTCAGCTATTGCTTTTTGTGCTTCTTATCATGATGTTATTTGACACATTTATCTGAACTGCTTAAGTGACATTTGCATTCTCTGGATTTTTTCCCTGAATTGTTTATTTTACTTCACTAGGCTGATGAATATCTAACTGCCTTAATAATACAGATTTTATCTAAATATTAATTTCAACCTTCTTCAATTTAAAGGTTTCCAATAATTGTGGACTGATTATGTCATTGATTAAGTTCATCTCATTTCATCATCGTAAGAGATTTCAACTCTTCCAGGTAGACAGGCATCATATTTTTAACAGACTGGAAGTATTTTGTCACATATTTTTACAGTTTTAGCTGACTGGGCCATATGAGTCACGACAGTTGAAGAGAAAGGGTTTTGAAGTTCTCCTTCTGCTCCCCTGCATTTACACCTTTGCCAAATTACTTACAAACAAAGTCAGTCATTCTTGTTTTTCCACTCTTGTTTCTGCTGTCGTCACCAAAACATATTCATCTCAGTGCAACATG
Source organism: Anabarilius grahami (assembly GCA_003731715.1). NCBI lineage: Eukaryota > Metazoa > Chordata > Actinopteri > Cypriniformes > Xenocyprididae > Anabarilius > Anabarilius grahami. Next base: position 5,655,830 of record RJVU01036174.1, on the reverse strand, counting down.
CTGATATTTTACTTTGCGGTTTTGTATCTCTGACTCATTTGAAACCCTATGCTAAATTTGTGGATGTCCCTAAAGAAATTAAAACTCCTAATTTATTCCCACATTCTCTCTGGAGCTCTTGGCTTAGTTTACCTGATAATGGTATAACTCATTCTCGGAGGAATCTATAGCCTTATGGGCTTGCCTAGAAAATCACAGGGTTAGTTTACTGTCTTCCCAGTAATCTCCTGCTTTTACAACTCATGAGCCAAGTAGTGAAAAACTGGATTCAGGAGTAGCTTGTCTTTCCTAAACCCCAATCATGATCTAACTGCATTTACGCAACAGGGACAGATGAAGGTCTAGCTTTGTGAATGGAATGTGGGTCAATATTCATTTCACCACAAATTTCCTCACTTTCACCAGGTGAGTGGAGAGTACGTATTAATCTCAAAAAAAAAAAAAAAAAGTGGGTGAACAAAACCTGGAAATTGCTGCTCCAAAGAGTTTGTATTCCCATATCTCCATTCAGTGGTCAGTAAAACACCATCTACTCTAGATTGAATAGTTGGAAACCAGAATGGTGCAAATTCCCAAGCTTATCAGGACTGCAGACAAAAACTGATGAGGAAATGGATTTAATGAATGAAAAATGAAATGAATTTGAACATACAATGCACACATCACAATACATTGTTCCTGGTTCTGAACAATATTTTTTTTTCAACAAAAAAAAATTAGATTCTTGGTTCAGTCAAGGAGTCATTCATGAACTCAGTAACAACTCTGAATGAGTGAGTGAGTCAATGCATTTCGTGAGTCATTAAAAAGTTTTTTTTTGTTTTTTTTACGAATCAGACTTCACAACTCGCATTACCACAGGGCCGTAGCCACCATAGACCTTGAGGGGGACAAGTCTCCCCCCCCCCCCAATAAATTAGAAATGGCCAAATTGTCCCCCCCAATATTAGATGAATATTAGCAATCTATTGCACACTGTTCTGTTTGTTGTTAGGATGACTAAAAGTTTTAAATGTTAAAACTGTCACTGTCAGAATGACTGAGATGACCAATCAAATCAATGAAGGCGGGCCTTACTGTTCACAGAAGATGAGTGAGATTTCCAACTCAACGCTTTAGTTTAAGCAGTGAAAGAGTGCATGGTGAGATATAAATAGCTAAACATTTAATATTTGACGGCGGTTTTACGATAGAAACGTTCAACGACTGACAGTAATATCCAGTGATTGATTTTAATGAAAGTTCACTGTTTTGAATTGAAAATATGCTATTACATGATTGTAATTCATAACTGAATTTGATGAGACAAGAAACGTTTTTTTTTTTTTTTTACATATTAGACACGAATAAGAGTGAATGTTTGCATATTAAAAAAAATATTATTTGCATATAGTTTAAATTGATCACTTCATATCTACAATAGACATTTCTTTTTTTGCTATTCCCTTAAATCCCTTGTAAACTTTTATTATTATTTATATATTTTATATATAATTATTTATTTCCTTTAAATAAAAAGACCAATAACTCAATAACACCCCTGCCCCCCAAGCAAAAAAACTTTGATTCCCAATGTTCAAGACATGGTTACAGCCTTGCATTGCCACTGTTCGTTGTGTCATGAAACACGTCACCAAATGAGAACATATGACGAAATCTCAAAGCTTTCCTGACTAGATTTTTAATGTTTAAAAATGAAGCAATTTAATATAAGCATTGTAATTTTACAGTTGTACTTTTAAATACAATTATTTTATAATAACTTTTTATATACATTTATTATTTATTATTTTTTTAATAAATGTACTAATTATTTCTAACTTTTATATTATAATTTTTCTTAAATACATGATTTTTTACAGTGAAATTAAAAATGAAAATAGTGATATATATACATAGTTCAGTCATGAAACTCTAGATGGCGCAGGCTGATGGGTCCTTAATGTAAGATGATGATAATTACAGCATTAACTACTGGGCACAAGCTGATTGGTCCATGTCACTTCTGCAGCCAATGAGCTTGTTGCTCAAACATTTAAATGGCTGGTTACATTCACTATAGCAGTTTGCAGTGCACTTCAGAGTTCCTCTAAAACCCTCCACCTTCCCCAGCTCCACCTGTATAGATCTGCTATGGGTTATTGATATATGCTAATTGTGCACCAGCACTACAGTATGTCTTACTCGCAGCAGCATATCGGTGTATGTATTGGCAGTAGCAAGTTCCTGTACTTGCTCTGCAGCAGCAATAATCTACAACAACAGCAATAATCTACAGCAGCAGCAGCAGCGTAGCAGATCTATTCCGCAAAGACCAAATACATTACCGTTGTCATATCCATTTCCATGATAAAAAAACTTCTGAGAGTCCATATGTCATGGAAATATACAGAGCTACCGCAAAAACGCAAGTTCATAGACAAAATTCTAAAGATGGTCTATAATGGTAAAAATCCACCCACTCCTTTTTTTTAATCCCCATAAATCATGAGCAGCTTCTCAGAATAAGTGGTTTGCAGTTTCTATGCAATGTGATGTCACATTGCACAGGCCCTGCTCACGACTGCTGATGGACTCTGCCCTATTAGCATAGACCCTGCCCTGAGCAGTGTTGCCTTGGGCTACTTTAAAGGGTTAGTTCACCCAAAAATTAAAATAATGTCATTTATTACTCACCCTCATGTCGTTTTACAGCCGTAAGACCTTCGTTCATCTTCAGAACACAAATTAAGATATTTTTGATTAAATCCGATGGCTCAGCGAGGCCTGCATAGACAGCAATGGTACTTCCTCTCTCAAGATCCATAAAGGTACTAAAAACATATTTAAAACAGTTCATGTGAGTACAGTGGTTCTACCTTAATATTATAAAGCGATGAGAATATTTTTTGTGCGCCAAAAAAACAAAATAACGACTTTTTAACAATATCTAGTGATGGCCGATTTCATAACACTGCTTCTTGAAGCTTCGGAGCTTTACGAATCAAATCAGTGGATCGGAGCGCCAAAGTCACGTGATTTCAGCAGTTTGGCGGTTTGATACACGATCCAAATCACTTATTCGACTCAAAAGATTCATAACGCTCTGAAGCAGTGTTTTGAAATCGGCCATCACTAGATATTGTTAAAAAGTCGTTTTGGGTTTTTTTTGGCGCACAAAAATATTCTCGTTGCTTTATAATATTAATATAGAACCGCTGAACTCACGTGAACTGATTTAAATATGTTTTTAGTACATTAATGGATCTTGAGCGAGGAAGTACCATTGCTGTCTATGCAGGCCTCACTGAGCCATCGGATTTCATCAAAAATATCGTAATTTGTGTTCCGAAGATGAACGAATGTCTTACGGGTGTAGAACAACATGAGGGTGAGTAATAAATGACATTATTTTCATTTTTGGGTGAACTAACTCATTAACACTTGCCGCAGATTGTTTTTCATGTCCGCGGGTTGAAGCGACCCCAAATAACATCATATTTAGCCCCTGGAATGAGAATTTTACTAGGGGAACCCTGACAAAAACATTAGATTTTACCCCCCCGGAACGTGATTTTTACCGGGAGAATTAAACGTGATTGGGCTAGTTTTGAGTTAGCAATTGGGCGGGTTTTGTTGTGAAAACCTGGCAACCCTGGGTGTAGTTTAGGCTGTATAAATGACATAATTATCTGCATAAGTGATATAATTAGCCTATGTGTCCTTTAATTTTTAATTAATAGTCTATGATTTCTTGTGCACGGTAATGAAATCTAAATCGCTTCACTCATGACTTACACTCTTGATATTGCACTGTGTAGGAAGGAGACTAGCGCAACAGTTGCTGCGTGTCTGCTGTCTGTAGTCCTCTCTCCGTGTGGGTGTAAGTACGTTTCTAACATGTGTCTCCTCAAGCGTGTGCCTTTGCACAGACCACGCAGCAGGCTTTTCTGGAGGAGGACGGCGTGCACTGCTGCTGTGCAAGCTCAGACGTGCCTGCGGCTTACTTTGAAAGAGTTTCCTGCACACCGCTGAGGCCCCTTTGCTTTTACGAAAAAGTCGTCCTGCCACAACTTAAATAGTCAGTGATGCTTTTTTTCCAATGAAATGCAAGACAAAAAGAAGCTGAGCGAGGCGAGCACAGCAGCCGTTCTCAGATGAGGTGTGACTTGTGCTGCTTTACAGTTTGCGGCCTGTGTTTTTTTTTCAAGCTGTTTCGGAGTTTTTAAAGCTAAATCTTTTTCAATTAGTAAACAAAAAATGATCTTGAGCCACTCAGAGAATGAGTCAATTATTTCCAGTTATTGTTTCACAGTTTGTCATGCATGACATGTACGAGGTGGATAAACGCATGTTGCACAGCCCCAAAGGGTGCACATTTATAGACAAAAATCATCCCCTTTTGTTGAGGTGAATGATTCACACTTACATCAGCAGATGGAAAGCAAAGCAGTCTGTCTGAAAGTTGTGTGCTCCGAGCAGCTTGCGTAGGTGGAGCAGACCAGCAGGGGAAGACCCGCAAATGCTAGCCGGGTTTCCTCCCCCTCATCCGTCTCTCCCTTCCTCCCTTCCTCATTCTAGTCCTGTCAGTCACCCCTGGCAATGGTCTGAGGCAGCACAGCTGATGGGCAAACTCTTTCCTGAGTGAGCAACATTTGGCAATTATTGACCAGATGCACATTGTTGTTTCCTTGCAAAAGCTGAAATGACTTGATTTGATTTGACTTAATCTAATAAAGTGCAGCTCATAACCAGCAAAATGAACATTTCCCATCAGAACCAGAAGGATAACCCATTAGAAAAAAAAGACAATTATAATTTTTGTCACAACTGATAGTGAAATCAATTATTTTTATTTTTAATTGTCTGATATGCAATATGCAGAACCAATTTTTCTACATCTATTGTGTTATTTAAACTATTTGTTATATTTTTGACAATAATTTCTAAATTATTGAACTACAAAGATAAAAATATGTTATTTATATAATAATAATAAAATCAACAACAATAATATTTATTTATGTATTTTAATATTTTTGCAATCTAAGGGGCCTTTACACAACATAGTTTTCAACTAAAACGGAAAACTTTTTATTAGTTTTGGCCGTTCATTTACACGACAATTTCGTTTTGGGGGCCTGAAAATGTGTGAAAACGGTGACATCATGCGCATGCGTATTACGTGTCCAGTCTATAGGTGCATAGTGTTTCTTTACAAAGTGACGATGCCAACTACTGGCCTGGCATGCATAATACAGGAATTTTAGTCGTTTTTGCAGAATCGTGTGAACTGGGATCGTTTTGACAACATTGTTGTCTGTATGCAAAAAACGCAATGAAAAAACTTTTTCCATAGTTAGTACATCGTTGTCGCGTAAACGTACCCTAATTAAACGTACCCTATTTTTCAAGTTTCTCACCTGAATGTGTTGTTGGGCGCATATGAATGTCTAAAGAATAGAGTCCAGTTTATGAATATATATGTGCGAATATTGGATTGAATGTGAATTATCTCTAAACACATTTGAGATCTCACATTTGAGTATCTACTAATATCTTATATCTATATTTTTTAAAACCACATTCATTTTAAAGCTCTGTACTGTATTTCCTCCTTTGTCTCCTGAAAGGAAAGGGAAAACACTTGAATATATGAACTCTTGCAGAAAGAAAGCAGCAGTTTGACTTGACACAAGGCGACAGCTTGTACAAACAGCACGAAGCTTTAGAAAGTATTGTTCCTAAATATAGTTTTAAAAGGCATTGTTAAGGCAAATAAAAGGTGAACAGCTAATATTAGATCACTAGAACAGTCTTGTAACCTCAGTATTTTTATCTCACATGAGAATCACACACCGCCCCTCTGTCTAGTCTATTTTGTGTTCTAAGTCCAGCTTTTCTGGTAAAGTGGGTTGGAAAGGCAACTTAATAGGCGAGATAGTGAGAGGGGTTGGGTGATTTACTGTTGTATTGTTCTACTGTCATTTAAATTTTTGCATGTTTTCTCTGTTGACTCCAGAGTCCAGCGTCTTCCTTTTGGCCTGAAAAATGCCGCTGTTTTATACAACATTCTTCTAATTCTTGTGAGCTCATATTTTAAAATAGAGTACATAAAGAATATTTGAACATTAAAAAATTTGTTTGTCACAATGCAGGACTATTTAAGTGCACTGCAACAAATTTGAAATGTGATTAAAACAATGTAAAAACCTTTTACAGCATTACTTTCCCTTATACATTAATATAAATTTTAACTTAAAATCTTGATGTTTAATTAAAAACAATTGTCAGTTATCAAGTTACAAATACAGGAAGAGAAAAGCATGCCACAATGCACAATACAGGGGAATCTCTCAGCAACATGAAACTAACTACTACAAACACCCACTACTTCCTTAATGCTACTGACATTTCTGTAATGCTACTGACATTTTTACCTGCATGGTTTTGAATGGCATAATGATGATAAAGATCTAAAGAGACACATGACTGTCATGCACTTATGGGGGCTGCCAAGTATAATATTAGAGTTGTAGAGCAAACAGTAAAACAGCTTCAAATATATTTATTTTGTGATAAGTAGCAGCTGACTGTACATTATCCAGCGTATTATGCTGCTAATTACCCAATAGAGATATAAACGGACATACTGATTTGAGTTAATTTAATTATTTTTAATATAAATATTATAATTATTTTTTGTTGTCTGGGAC
>RJVU01036174.1:5604386-5649018 GCA_003731715.1 Anabarilius grahami | reverse complement strand
TATCCAATTAAACCCTCATCTATAATGAAAAAAAACTAATTTTACATTAAAACAAATGAACACATTGGCATAAATGAATGTGCATCTTTATTGTATAAATGACTGGCAGCTGTTTCTGAATAATTGAAAACAATTTACAGTCCAGAAGAGTGATGTTATGGTTTATGTCTTGTTTTTGTGGGTGGTCTCAAAGACAGTGTACTTTGCCGAGCCACAAGGAGCCCCTAGTGCTATGTTTTACTGCACTAAGTGTTTGGTGAAGCAGAGATTTGTCTCCCTCCATAAAACAGAGCTATGCATGCAAATAAGTGATGAGAAAGGCCAGAATCAAATTACCACGCTTCTGTGCTCAACCCAAACAATTAGAGATTCAGAAAGAGAGAGAGAGAGAGAGAGTGTCCAAGACCTGCAGCCATCAGCCGTTGTAATGCTTATTGTCGTTTGGTTGAATATCATGAAAAACTATTTTTATGTGTCATATTTCAACCCAAACTCATAAGAATAAAAATATGAAATTATATTTCTTATAAAGAAAATAAAGCATGTTTTTTGGCCCAAAAACAGTTTTTGCATTATGATATTATTTTCATGACAATTAAGCACCTAAGCCACTTCCCCCAATTGTTTGTAGCCTATAAGAAAAAAACTCATTCTCATTACAGCAATGTGGAGAAAATGGTAGCACTTTACAATAAGGTTGCATTTGTAGCTTACTACTACATTAGTTGACATGAACTAACAATCACAAATACTTCTAAAGCATTTAGAAGTTAATGTTAATTTCAAAATTTACTTAGAACAACAATGTGACATGAAAATAATGCAAAAATGTTAATTAATGCAAAATCAAGTCAAAATACAAAATATGACCTTGACATTTCTCCATAAGTTTTATCCATTTGAATTTGAATGTGCCATTAAAACAAATTGATTTATGAGGTATTATTGAACATTTGATAAAATTACACAACTAAATGTACTTTTGTTTCACATGTTTTTCAGAAGATTATCTGTCAGAAAAGCATGACTTATAAGATCAACTCTATTTCCATTCTGATTGGTTCATTTAATGTAACCTTCTCAGCCAAACATTTTCACATATTCATAACTGTTTCCCTTTATAACATGACACATTCAAATGAATATCTCTGCGTGCTATGCAATTTCTTATTCTATCCCTCTGCCTCCCCAGCACCACCTGCCTAGATCTGCTGTATAGGGGTCTCCCTCTCTCTAGCAGCAGCAGCATGTTTCCCTTCATTTTATGTTCTGAGCATTTAGCAAAAGCATGTCGTACTTGCTCTGGAGCAGCAGCAGCAACCATAGCTCCAGCAGCAGTGTAGCAGGTCTAGTCCGCCAAGGCCAACCCTATGTACATTATATTTACATAATAAAATCCAGAGAGTTGTCATGACTGAACTATACATAAATGAACGTAAAGTTAAAAATGTATGTTTCCTTTTATCTGTCAGGAAAGATTGATAAGACTGCAGTGTGTATGTAAAATAGTCTGTCATGCACCGGCTATAGCTTCCGCTGTTAACAGAAAAGTATTGCTTCTGTTCTCCCAACTTTCTCTCTCACACACTCACACCCACCCATATATACACCGAATAGGCCACACAAACAAAGTTCCTAGGCAACGACACTAACCTTTTGAGGGAATTAACTGAGAACGGTATGACCCTTTGTTAGCTCACATGAGATGAGTGGGTGTATGGGCTTCATTCTCTCTGCTTTTTCTGTCCTATCAGAGTTTTTGTGCTCTTTCATTCTAGGATGAACGTAAACTGCCATTAAAGTGGATTGTACCCTTGTTCTGTTTTTTTTTCTTCATGCTGACAAACTTCCATTAGAGGTTAGTTTAAGGAACTCCTCCTGATGTTCGAACTAGAACTTTGCATATGTTTGTTTGTTGGCTTTAAATATGTGGCTGATTTTCTGTGTTCACAGACAAGTGCAGAATCACTATTACGGCTTTTACTCTGGCTACTATTATTAATTACACACACACACACACACACACACACACCAAAAAAAAAGAAGAAGATCTGTAGACATAACACTTGCTTTAAGTAGGCCATCTAAGCTGTTTGGCTTCTGTTAAAAAGTTTGAAGACACCTTAATGAATGTGCATAGGAAGAAAAACTTTAGTCTGGCACTAGCATGCTAATCTCCCTGGACAGCCTTTTTCCTTAATGAGAGTGCTGATCCATTTTCCATTACAGATGAGACCCAGAAACAGTGTTTCTGTACAATACACACACACACAAAGAGAGATTTTGTGAGTCTCTTTCAGCCATAGGTCCTTGAATCAATGCTATGTACACACTTTCATTTTTAGTCTTGTCAGCTGGCATTGAACATGTTTTTTATGTTAAGCATAGGCGTACATATATGACATATATGAATATATGACTCTTAAACTATTTTCTGTCAGCATTCCATTGGTGTCATACACAAAAACATAAGATTAATCTTTTAATCGGGAATACAAATTTTTTGGTAGTCATGTGACCACGAGCAGTGTGCGTTTGCTGTTTTCTGTTCGCATAGTTTTGTTTTCTTGAGCATGTCACAGTGACAGTATGTAAATGAGGGATTAATGTGACATGCTGATTTACATACAGCCAGGCTGGCATACATTATAGTGTCTAATGTCAAAAACAATGTTCATATTATTAATGTATAGATCATTTTGCAAATATAGAAATGAAATAAAAATGTAAATATTTTTTAATTAAAGTAAATAAATAAATATATAAGTTTGGGGTCTGTAAGAATTTTTTTTAAATGTTTTTGAAAGTATCTTATGCTCACCCAGGCTGCATCTATTTGATCAAAAATACAGTAAAAACAGTAATATTGTGAAATATTATTACAATTTAAAAGAACTGTTTTCTATTTGAATGTATTTTAAAATGTAATTTATTCCTGTGATGCAAAGCTGAATTTAAAGCATCATTACTCCAGTCTTCAGTGTCACATGATTCTTCAGAAATCATTCTAATATGCTGATTTGGTGCTCAAGAAACAATTATTATTATTATTATCAATGTTAGAAACATTGTTGTGCTGCTTAAAATTTTTGTTTAAACAGCATTTATTTAAAAATAGAATTATTTTTGTAATTACTGTCTTTACTGTCACTTTTGATCAATTTAATGAATCATTGCTGAATAAAAATAAAAAATATATTTTTTTTATAAAATCCAAAATGAAATCAAATTCTTGTATGGTGTAAGTGACTGTACAGGGCTTTTTAGTTTTTCATGCATGAATAAAATCAAGATGTCTTTATTTAGCAACACTATAAATTCCTTGCATAATAGAAAAAAAAAGAAACACATTGTAAGATTTGAATGGCAAATTATTTGGACACATTTAAAGTCTTTGCTCAGCCTTAAAGAAGAAAAAATAACGTTTCAGACACCAGAAGGTCTAAAGGTGAACTTTCAATTGTTACTTTCTTTTATAAAATATTTCACCATGTTCATGGAGAATTTTAGTATCATACATAGTATCAACATTAGTATCAACATTATTCATGCAGAAACATTTTAAAAGAATTTATGGTATGTGCCAGAGGGGATGTTACGAGACTGACAGCAATGTGCATTCATTGTATTTCCTCAATTGTGTCTAGGCCTTAAGATTTTCTTGTCTTAATGCCATTTGTGTGTTGAGGGTTTTCTGTTTGCTTTAAGTGCATGAAAACTGTATCAAAAGTAAAGATGGATTTGGCTTTCATCTGTCTGTTTTCCTCTCACCAACCTTTCCTTTTCACTCTTTCAGTGTTATTCAGAGGCTCTGGCGTGATGTCAGACCCGGGCGAGTCGGATGACAGAGAGCTGAGGCCCATAGACTTCATCCAGCTTCAGCAGTACATTGACTGTGAGTCTGTGATGCCCACACATCCCTCCCACTCTCACTAAATGCTCGGCATCATTACAAACCATGACTCACTCTCAGTCCTTAAGTGCGAAATGACACTTTATTCTAAGGGTCGAAATAACATGCCAGTCGTGTGCATCCAAGACGTCTGTCAGCCCGGTTTACTTACAGATTTTCACTTGCATAAATATTTTATCCATATCTAGTGGTGGAAGAGACTGATTTGATTTGATTGACACCATTCAGATATTGATTTCACTTTGATAAAAATTAACATTAAAGGATTAGTTCACTTCAGAATAAAAATGTCCTGATAGTTTACTCACCCCCATGGCATCAAAGATGTCTATGTCTTTCTTTCTTCAGTTGAAAAGAAATTAAGGTTTTTGAGGAAAACATTCCAGGATTTTTCTCCATATAGTGGACTTCAGCAGGGATCAATGGGTTGAAGGTCCAAATTGCAGTTTCAGTGCAGCTTCAAAGGGCTCTACATGATCCCAGATGAGAAATAAGGGTCTTGTCTAGCGAAACGATCGGCCATTTTCTGAAAAAAATAAAATAAAATTATATACTTTTTAACCACAAATGCTCAACTTGCACTGCTCTGCAATACGCCATGCATTACGTTAGAAAGATCACGTGTGACGTAGGCAGAAGTACCGCGGTAGGGGGAAAACTACATCTAATTTTCTCCTCCAACTTCTTCAAAATCGTCCGACTACAAAATCCTTTTTTGTAAAGGGCATTTGACTTAATCTTTGCACATTCCCTTTGTAGACACTGGATCGGTACTTCCACCTACGTCATGCGTGACCTTTGTAACTAGATTACTATCTAGTGCAATACAAGCATTTGTGGTTAAAAAGTATATCATTTTAATTTGTTTTTAGAAAATGGCCAATCGTTTCACTAGATAAGACCCTTATTCCTCATCTGGGATTGTGTAGAGCTCTTTGAAGCCCTTTGATTTGGACCTTCCACCCGTTGAACCCCACTGAAGTCCACTATATGGAGAAAAATCCTGGAATGTTTTCCTCAAAAACCTTAATTTCTTTTCGACTGAAGAAAGAAAGACATGAACATCTTGGATGACATGGGGGTGAGTAAATTATAATTTCTCTCTCTCTCTTTTTTTTTGTGGTGATGTTGCAGTTTTCCAAGCACAACACAGTGAGACTAATGAATCTAGAACCGCTTATTTATTATTACTCTAATGAAAAAGTAATAATTTTGATGTGCTTGTCACAAACACAAAGAACAAAAAATTCACAGTGTCCAATAACCAATAATTATTTACCATGAATACATTTATTTAACATATTTTGTTGTTTTATTAACATTAATGACAAATATAGGCTATGGTCCCTTTAAGACCGAATCCATGGATACTGACACTGACACATATGCTGTTTTCGCCAAAATGTTTACGTCCTCTTAAGCCATAACCGACTGTATTTACGTGCGATACTCCACATTTTGACAACTATGTGTGCATTTGACCATTCAGGCGCGAGGAGAACTGATCGCGCGCAAGAAACAGAGAGAGCGCGTGAGAGAGAGAGAGCGCTTCTGGTCTGTGTCATTCAGCATGATTCCGCCTATCCCGCCTTCACTAATCGATAACGAATTGTGATTGAAAGCATGCAGTTCGCAATGTGTGTGTTGTCACCAATTATTTTGAAGTATTTCCACACCTCTGAGGCTGACATTGTTTCTGCTGCTGCCGTCGGTGTCTCTGTGCGCGGACAATTCTGTCAGTTACGTCACGTGAGGTATCGGGGGTGTTTTTACGAGTACAAGTACATGAGCTTGGAGGTCTTCACGGGTCCAAAAAGTCATACCCGAACCCGAAGAGAACCGTAATGTGCTACACGGAACCGACCCGAACCCGTGCAGAACCGAGAAATGCCATAAATGAACTACCCGGAACCAACGCGGACCCCTCTATTATTTGAAAGCTGCACCGAACCCGACCGAGACCCGACTGGACCCGATCGGCACATAGGTCTATTCCACAGCAAATTGCTATTAATAAACAAGTTGCGAAAATACGTTTTGTCTAATGTTAGTAGGCAGGCTAAGTTAGCTTTCTCCATTGTAGCCTACCTGACTGTGATGCAACTCCATCCGTTATTCCTCTCTTGTCGATTGAAATGCTTCCCGGGAACCGAAGTAATAGATTGGGACCCGACCCGTCTGACCATTTAAAATATAGACCCGAACCCGTACGGGTCCCGGGTCCTCGGGTCTCGGGTCCTCTTTGTAGACCTCTACTTGGTATGCATCCCTACTAAGAAATAAATATGTTTTTGTACCTTGCTTGATAGTATGTGGGGCTAGTAATGCCAAAGTCATGGGTTGAATTCCCAGAGAACTCAATATATATATATATAAACCATACTATGATATATTTTTACTTGAATTTTGCTTTTTTTAAAAATGGGCATGAAAAAAAATAATATTTTGACAACATTTATCAATAAAGTAATATAATTTTTGCAGTCATGTCCTGTAGTTGTAGCATCTGACCAGCAGGGGCTAACAGGGTCATGCTAAGTAGCCAAACCTTGGTTGGTCCAGCTCCATCCATGCATCTTATGCATGATTGAGAGATTTAATACAGTAAGGTGTTGTAGGTATTTGCCTAAGTATATACTGAGTTTCTGCTTAGCTTAATTGTCGTGCAGAGTTAATGCAGATACAGTTCATTAAAAGGTGTGATGTCTGTGGTTAATTGTGTCAAAATGTCATCCTGTCCATTTTTTTTCTTTCTCTCCTTCTCTGCCCTCTCTCTCTCACCTTGTCTATCTCTCTGCAGACTGCAGTCTAAAAGTAAAAGATGTGTTAAAGGAATTCAATGCAGATGGCAGGTTAGCCAAGTACAGACACGGAGAGGTGAGTGAACAGGCTGCCAGGGACCAAATGTCAGCACTTTGCTTTTACAGCATCTTAGTCCAATTACCCATGAACAGATCCATCCATCTCTGTAATGTGAATCACTTCACGTCTGGTTAAGCATACCAGAGCTCATAAGCTGGACGATTCAACGTGTACCTGCTTAGTCACTGAGTGTTGTGTGTCCCTCAATACTGATTTTAGTAGCATTTTCCATTTTTATATGATTTTTATAGTGTTGCGCTGCGTTTACTAGGGTATCTGGGTGGCCTGAGTCAAAGCTCATTCACAAGTCGTTATGATATAAATTGAAGGGAATTTTTTACTCGTTTTTGCAACTTGTAGGCAAAAAAAGTTACATGATTTAACCCTATAAAATGATGAATTTCTAAGGCCTTTAAATTAGTAACATGGTCAACTTTACTGAAAAAAAAAAAAAAAAAACCTGTTGTACACAATCATCTATATGCCTTGAGCCCTCTGATAGATAGTTCATATTTTTTAGTAAGTAAAAGGACCTTTAGTATAATTTTAGTATAATACCTTCAGGTCGAGGTACATGTTTTTTTTTGTTGTGATCTTTAATGATTTTTCTTTTTAGAAGAATCATGTTAAAATGTCAGAATCAAATATGATACAATAGGCTTTTGTGAGTAACGTTTATTTGTACATCACGCAATTATCAAAATATTGCATTGAATTATATGTTTTGCTCCCCACAATAAAAACTAGCTTTGTTCATAAAGCATTAAAGGATTAGTTCACTTTGTAATGAAAATTAGCCCAAGCTTTATTCACCCTCAAGTCATCATAGGTGTATATGACTTTCTTCTTTCTGATGAACACAATCGCAGAAATATTTATAAATATCCTGACGCATCCGAGTTTTATAATGACAGTGAAAGGGATCAATGAGTATGAGCTGAAGAAAGTGCTTCCATCCACATCCATCCATCATAAATATGTGCTCCACACGGATCCGTGGGGGTTAATAAAGGCCTTCTGAATGTGTTTGTGTAAAAAAATATCCATATAAGTTATGAAGTAAAATATCTAGCCTCCGCACGAGCCGCCTTCCGTATTCAACATACGGAGAAAGTGTAAAACTCTTGCAGTTCACAAAGCTTATGCTACGTCCTATGCCTTCCCTATTCAACTTACGGAAAAAGTGTAACTGATGTGACGGCAGTTTACTTTCTTCGTAACTTAAATACGGAAGGCGTTCTGGCAGAAGCTACATATTTTACTTCATAACTTGTTTAAATATGGATATATTGTTTTTTACACAAACGCATCACTTAGCTTCGGAAGGCCTTTATTAACCCCCCAGAGCCATGTGGAGTATGTTTATGATGGATGGATGTGAATGGAAGCACTTTTTTCAGCTCATACTCATGAACCCTGTTCACTGCCATTATAAAGCTCGGATGCGTCAGGATATTAATTAATATTTCTCTGATTGTGTTCATCAGAAAGAAGAAAGTCATATACACATACGATGGCTTGAGGGTGAGTAAAGCTTGAGCTAATTTTCATTTCAAAGTGAACTAATCTTTTAAAATATCATCTTACTAAAACAAAGTATTGGAAGATATAAAGTGGCAACTGATATTTATATGCATTTTATACAATTAGCCTTGTATACTGTTATAAATATCTCATTGATTAACATTACAAGCTATCAGAATTTCATCTTAATTTTTGGCCGTAAAAATAACAGGATCTTCACCAAATTGCATATTTTTGCTCAGTTTGGGCCTTTGAATAAAACAGTTTTTTTCTTCCTCAATTGTGAGTTCCATATTCTCACTATATCATACTGTATGGGCCATAAAAGCCTGATGTATCAAATATGATACAACACATACAAAATATATGCAAGCTTTTTATTATTATTATTTATATTTTGTCTTAGTTCAATAAACTGTTCATCCTTGTCCAGAGTAATAACGCGTGACAAGCTATGCACCCTAACCCTAAGTTTTATGGTTCCAATGACAATTGTAATAAATAAACAACAGGAAGTGCAGTGTAAAATGGGAAGAGGCTGCTCAGAAGTCATGAAATTGTATCTCTTAAAGATCTGCTATTCAGACATGCTCATATGGCAAAGATTTGCTCAGTATACCTGATCTGTGCACTAGTTTTTCAGCTGACTGTGTGCTGACTTGGCTCTTAGAGTTTTGTTTCAGATTTTTGTGTTTGTCTCATTCTGAGCTTTATATTTTGCTTGTGTTGGGTAACTAAACCAAAATAAACACTGAATTATGTCATGGAAATCTTATGTATGTCAGAATGGGAGGAGTATGTGAATGTAGCCTTGCTTTTCCTCTTTTTACTCCAGATAGAACAGCAGTATCCTGAGGCCTTTGAAGTTTGAATACATCTTGCTGTTTTTTTTTTCTCTGTTAAGAACTAGGACAGGAACAGCAGGCACTGTTAGTAGAACTAGGATTAGGTTTGTAGTGCAGAATCTAATTGGTTCTCAATGACATCCCCTTGAGAAGGTTCCAGTGACTTTATTAGTTTCCAATAATGTATGCCTTCTGAATGATCACCAAAATAGATGTTATTAAAAAGCCCAATGATATATTCGAAACACTATATGTGTATTTATATATAATATATATTTGTGTATGTGTTCTTTAAATGCATAAAAGCCTTTAATGTACTTTGATGCACACTCATCTTTTATTGTCAAAAATGTTTAATCTCCGTCATATTCTTTTAGTGCATTGATGATGAAGGTTTCCGGCTCTTCCTGAAGACATATTTGGAGGTGGAGGACTTCCCAACTAATCTGTGCCAACGACTATTCAAATCCTTCCAGAACTCAGAGTCGGCAAAATCAGATGAAAACAGTGGGTCATGTATATGCTTTATATGTATATGTAAATGCACATATACACTACCATTCAAAAATTTGGGGGGTCAGTTTAAAAAAAAAAAAACTTTTATTCAGCAAAGATGCATTCAATTAAAATGACAGTAAAGATATTTATAATCTTATAAATAAACACTGTTCTTTTGAACTTTCTATTCATCAAATAATCCTGAAAAATGTATTACAGTTTCCACAAAAATATTAAGCAGTGTGAGGAATTCTGAAGGATCATGTGACACTGAAGACTGGAGTAATGATGCTGAACATTCAGCTTTGCCCTCACAGGAATAAATTGAAACATCGTAAAAATAGAAAACAGTTATTTAAAATTGTAATAGTATTTCACAATATTTTTTTTTTACTGTATTTTTTAACAGATAAATACAACCTTGGTGAAAATAAGAAAATCTTACTGACACCAAACTTTTGAATGATACTGTACATGTATAAACAAATCTGCAAGTGAATCAACAGATTTGGTTAAAATAATGGGAATCATGTTTATTTATTTAAACCCTTTTTATCATAGTTTGATTTTCATTTTTTAAATGAATTTTTAATGATATCAGTTCATTTTGACTTGTCCTTCATTTACTGAAAACAACAACAACAAAAAACCCTGTCAAAGGAGAATTAATCTTTTACTCTATAAAAATAATTATTTATTTTTAACGACACTTAAAAAGTCCTGTTTAATATAATTAAACTAATGAAACAAATGATTACTTGTATTGTGAATATATGCGTGTCTTTTCTTTCTCTCTAAGGGGAAGTCTTTCTGAAGGATGTATCCTGTTATTTCTCTCTCCTGGAAGATGGGCAGCCCAGGGACAAACTAGAATGTAAACCTCTTTTTTTGCCATTTCATATATATATCTACTGATTGTTGACAACTTTGCAATACGTCCCCATGTTTTTCCCTTCACAGTTGCCTTTAGACTCTATGACAGAGATGGCAACGGTGTTCTGGACAGTTCGGTAGGTGGTCTTAGCCTGAAATGTCATCCACTTCCAATTCCTCATTATGTAACAAAAGTGAATCATCGTACTCAAATTACATCTTTCGGTAATATCTGTATGTCATGTTTCTGTGAAACAGGAAGTGGACCGCATTATTGCCCAGATGATGCACGCTGCAGATTACCTCGGTTGGGATGTGTCTGAACTGAGGCCTGTGAGTTGTATTTTGTTTGTGCGTGTGTAACATTTGCCGAGAAGAAGTGAAATGCCTATGCGCTTGTCATGACATTTTCCATCTTCACCACACCCTGCTGAAGAGAAATTCGTCCCTCATATGGCATGAATCAACTTGTCATGAAGCAAAATAATGAAGGGAAAAAATTATTCTGACAAGAAGTTTGCATAAAGTTGCTTCATATGATTCAAATAATTACCTGAGGGGATCATTTAGTTACATCATGTACATGTTACAACAGAAATGCACTAATACACTAATACAAAAACATGTACATTCTCACTGCACATTGTGCTTGTTCTCAGGTGCTGAAGGATATGATGACAGCAATTGACGCAGATAGCAGTGGAACGGTGTCATTACAGGAATGGGTGGAGGGGGGAATGAATAACGTCCCGCTACTGGTTTTACTGGGACTGAAGGTAAGTACAGATTCTCACACAGTTTCAGATGCAAAGTCAAGAGAGCTGCAGTGCTATTTTTAGAGTGTCCAAGACTTTACCTCAGATTACACTGCTCAGATGGAGTGGCAAAAAGAAACAATGTAGAATTTAGTATGTATTTATTGTGCTCTGTCTATCTATGGACACATCTGGTTTTGTAGTGTCACTCAGCCTCATCATATTATACCAAAGGCCTGCTGACTTTGCACTGGTGTAAGCAACATTGACACTTCTAAGTTCTAACACATGCTTGCTTGTATGCACACACACACTTATATGCACGACCAAATACACAGTAGAAGTATTTTGCATTTTTTTATATTTAATTTTATTTACATTTAAATTTGATTATTTCATTAATTTATTTTATTATTTTTTTATGTTCAATTTTATTTATCATCATATTAGAATAATTTCTGAAGGTCGTGTTTAATCATGTTTAATTAATTTATTTAAACCCTGGTGCAACAGTGACACTTCTAACACAAGCTTGCATACATGTACACGCTTATATGCACAACCAACCTTAGCAATATTTTTATTTTAAATTTGATATAATTTATTATTTGTATTTTATATATATTTGTTATTTATATTATTATTTTTATATTTTTATGTTTAATTTTTGTTACATTTTTCATTTTATTATTTTTCATTTTTTTAAATTTTTTTACAAGCATGTATGGATGTTGTCCACATACTTTTGGCCTTATATTCATGATCGGGGGTGGGGGCAGATTTAAAACTTTAAGGCCCGGTTCCACAGACAGGGCTTAGACTAAGCCAGGATTAGGTCTTAGTTCAATTAGGGTATTTAATTAGCTTTTATAAACCTACCTTATAAAAAAACATGACTGGTGTGCATCTTGAGACAAAACAATGGCACTGACATATTTTAAGATATATCAGTACAAGTTTCTTTCAGTTAAAACAGCTCAAACATGCATTTTAGTCTAGGACTAGCTTCAGCCTTGTCTGTGAAACCGGGGGTAAGACTTTTTCAGTGAATAAACACATATTGATTTTCTATTAATCTAAATATTGCAGCATATGTCTGTGGTGGTTCCCAACCAGTAGGAAGCATAAAACATACCAGCAGTGTGATGCAAATAGATTTGTGAATCTTTGCAAACCAGATATCCTATGAATCTCATTAGCACGCCATGCATAGGATCTACTTTACATAACATCTCATTAAAATAAGCATGCATTCAGAATATCCCTGACATGCATTTTTTTTACACAAGCCACTTCGCAGCTTTAAAATGCACGCTCATGCTAGCATCCAGCAAGTAACGCTATTGCAGTAGCTGGCTTCACACTCCTCTGGAGGGGCAACATAAGCCATCTAACTCCCAAGACTCCTCTGTCTGTCCACACTGTGCTGGTGCATGACCTGGAGACAAGCCACAGAGTTAACAGCAGCTTTTTTCCGTGACTAAATACATCTAAATATAAAAAAACAAAGTTCAACCCTTAAATGCTAAGCTAATGTCACTTTTACACTAAAAATAAGTATAAGTATACTTCACAGTTAAACCACATACACAAAGTCAATGCGGAAGTTACAATTACAAGAAATTTGTTGTTAACACCAGCAGTAACAGTCAGTTACACACAGATCACATAGATTGTTTTGAACACAGAAGGCTGACATGAATTTAGTCATGTTAAACTCATATTCCCGACTGTCTTGCGTTTGTGATCCAGAGCTTTGTAGCATGGTCATGCTCAACCATGTATCAAAGCCAGGGACTTCCCCGTGTGCTATTTCTACCTGCCCAAGCGACACGAGGGCTATGCTGAGCCATTGGGCACAGTTACAGCATGGCTGTGTGGGCTACAGTTTCTGACCTCCTGTTCGGCTGCCTGAAGTTCCCGCCTGAGTCATCTAAACCAATAATATTATGAATTATTAATAATTCTCTGATGTGACTGCATGAGTCAATGTCCTCAGCCCACCCTAACCACCTTCAGCCAGCCGTTGAATTAATAAAAAAATAGCCAGTAGGTGTAAGATAAGGAAACAATTTGAAATAAACAACACGACACTTGTGTGAGTCACCGACAGTGGTTAAAATCACTTTGCACTGATTATCATTTTATTTACGGTTACGTCGTCATCTGTTTCTTTAATAGATGAATACATTTAATTTCATTAAGATAAAAATGGCCAAAAACACCAAAAAGCACTATCAGAGTAGTTCGTGTGACTCAAGCACTTTATTCCAAGTCTTCTGAAGTCATATGAAAGAGTTTTGTGAGGATTTACCAAACTTTCCATCCAGTGAGAACCGAATCTGTGAATAAATTATCGGATTCTTTTCATTGAACAATTGATCCTGTTCACAAATCCAACAGATTAGTTCATGAATCACAAATCGTTCATGAATCGTGACTTATAGTGAAATTTTGGTGAAAATTAGCAGGATGCACATTTCTGTTGGTCGACGTGATGAATTTGTACGTTGCAAAATCTGTGTGTGGAAATCTTTTGCCCACACGCAAAATTCTCAATCACATGGATTCCTATTAAAATGACTGGATTTCACTCACGAAACTTCATTGAATAACGGTAAATGTATTCTTTCACAGTGGTTGTCAGGTTAACAGTTCACTGGAGAGGGATAATATCACTGAATAATGACTTCAACTCGGAAGACCTGGAAAAAATCATACGAAATACTTTTTTGCAATTTTTTTGATTCAGAATTATCACTATGGGATATTACTGTTACACTTTTACAGTGTCAACATTTTTTAAAATATCTAAATTCTTTTTCACAGAAGAAAGTCAGTCACGCAGGTTTGAAATGACATGGGAGGGAGTGAATTATGACTTTAAATTTTTCTTGTCATGAGGTTTCTTTACCTTTTTTTCCCCTTGTATCTACAGTAACACTCTGGTTAGAGGCACGTTAAAGAATGTAAAGCATCAGCCTCATAAAAACATATTTGAGTTAGATTATCAAGAAAAACATAATCTGTTCTCTAACCTGTTTTTCCTTTTTCTGAAGATGACCCAAAGAGATGGCCAGCACCTGTGGAGGATGAAACATTTCAACAAGCCTGTGTACTGCAACGTCTGTCAGAATATGCTGCTGGGGCTCCGCAAACAGGGTCTCTGCTGCACCTGTGAGTGGAATTCTGGGTAATTTGCAAGAAAGGTTCACAGATTGTTTTGCAAATGCAATTAATATTTCCATACTGCCAATAAAATGTTTCATTTTAACAATTAAAATGCTGAAATTGTCAAGATACAGACCAGAAATCCAGTGTATCAATGTGTTTTGTGGTTATCTACCTAGCTATGTAGTAATGTAGTTAGCTATGTTCTGCTCATATCACCCCAATTTTGTATGATCTTCACTGGCTTCCAGTTGCTTACCATATTAAATTCAAAATTCTCCTGCTCACTTTTAAATCTTTGCATGGCTTGGCTCCCCTTTATCTTTGTAACATGCTCGTCCCCTACACCCCGACTTGCTCACTACGTTCCTCTGACTCTGGCCTTCTCGTTGTCCCTCGGCATTGCCTCTCTTCAATGGGGGGCAGATCATTCAGTGTTGTTGCTCCAAAACTCTGGAATTCTCTCCCCTGCTCACTCTGTTGTGCTAATAATATTTCTGAATTTAAATCAATACTCAACTCACTTATTTTCTGAATGTTATGTCTCTGAATTGATGGATTGATTTGATTTTAATTGATTAATTTTATTGATTATTTAACTAATAATTCTCTGAATGTTATGTTATGTCTCTTAAGTTCTGTTTTGTATTTTGTTGTGCTTGATTCTTTTCTTCTGTATGCTGCTCTGTCCATATAATGTTCCTTTACTTTATCTTCTAACTATTGTTTGTCATCATTGTCTACTCTACTTGTATTGTCTTTTCCTTGTTAAATGTACATTGTAAAGCATCCTTGAGCTCTGGAAAGGTGCTATACAAATAAAAATTATTATTATTATTATTATTATTAGTTATTCATAATCTAGTGAACCCATATGTTTAATTCTGATCAGTTTGGTATGACAACCATTCGCTATCATACACAGGCTGCAAATACACAGTCCATGGCCGGTGTGCCAATAAAAACCCGGCTCCTTGCACCCGAACATATGTGATGTCAAAGAAAGAGACGGGGGTAAGTACACTGTACTCTTTTCTTTTTTCTTTTCTTTTCTTTTCTTTTCTTTTCTTTTTCTTTTCTTTTTTTAATTCATTTTAAAACCAATACTGTTAAACATCCAAAGAGTCTATGACATAGTAACTGTAAATAGCATAAAATCAATATGCATAAAACAAAAAATGGAACCCTTTTGTGCTACCTTTATGTTATATAATTTATAAATGTATATATACAAAAGTAAAAACATACAATATATTTTTATAAGCACATCCAGGGCCTAAAATTTGCATTAACATTTGCTAAGTGCCAAATGAGAGTAAAAATTTGGGCGGGTATATGAAATGGTGTCAATCGGCAGTTGGTCGGTAACATTTTTATGAATTCTAACAAAATTGTGAAAACATGAATGTGAACAAATGTGAACGACGCTCGGGACAACTGACGGGACAGTGCTGCATCATCACAAAAGTTTAAGCCTTGCCAATTTAAATATTCAAGCTCAAGAAAACGCAAAATGGAACGCAGTTCGTTAGTCGCACGCTGTGTGGGATGTTTTCTGTGCGCAAACATCCGAAGCGCACGCCCAGAAATCGGCGTCACTGACAACGCACGTATACTGAATTGAGCTTTCTTTCACGCCTTGTTGCGCTTGAACAGACATATTCAAACAAAATTACATCAAAATCCAAGCATACTCAGTTATGTCTTACATGAATGTAAACAGTTAATACGCGTGTGAATCAGTATATCGGATCTGTGCAATAGCTCTTAAAGTGACAGCAGCCTAATATTCCTGCTGCTGTCTGCGTTTTTAATGTTAATCAAGCAACAAAAGACAAAGGACAGTCACTCATTGCTCTTGACTAAATAACTTTTGTAACTTTGTTTCACGACTGGTAAAAAATATTTATGGCTGATAAATTTTTCACTGGCCATTGGCAAGTGTGGCAAAAAGTTAGTTTTAGGCCCTGAGCTCCTCTCTTTTAAATAGTGTAAAAATGGGCCGCATGTCTTTAAAAAATCTGTTTATTTCTTTTCAACTGTGAACATTATCCAGGTCTTGTAATGAGGGTGTCTCAATAAGGTTCTCTATTGTAAGACCTACATATTGGGCCTAGTGGAGAAGGGACCCTCTTCAAGCATTTCCTATAAGCTTCTTTCTTTAGTACTGCCATCCAGTGGACACTTGAAATGTAAACTGCGAATGTGCATCTCATTTGTTTGTATGCAGATTGCGGCCCATGACTGGGTGAGTGGAAACTGTGATTCTGGGAAGTGTGACCGGTGTCAGAAGAAGATCAAGAGTTTGCACGGTCTTACTGGGAAACGCTGTGTCTGGTGTCACACCATGGTGAGATTGGGACTTTCTGAAAAGCTACATTACATTTTACAGTTACTGAAAATCCTTATATAATAAGAGATTCAAGTGTACTTGAAACGAAACACTGTTGATAAAATATCACTCACAATATCAGAGGCAGGATGTGTGTCCTCATGAAGCAGGTCAGTTTGTCATTCACTCTGGTTCATTATTTTTTATTTCTTTTTACTGTCATAATTTAGAGACATGATGAGTGTGCAACCCAGGAACCCTTTGAATGTGATTGTGGCCCTTTCAGAGATCATATCTTACCACCATGGGCAATTTATCCGGTCATCAAGGTAATGCAAACAAAAGTCTCTCTGGAAGACCCAGTAAATAACATGGATACAAGTTGCAGTTTTTGCAAACATACTATACAGCAAATACACTCATTTATACTTATTTAATAAATTTAATTCTAGGCCAGTGGTCAAAGTCACTCCTCCTGCATGATTATGAGGACTGATTTTTTGCTTACCATCTAATCTACCCAAGACTTTAATATGCGAGATGATCAGTGATATTCGCTTCACCTGTGACTGGTCATAGTTTTGGCTCATCAGTGTCTGTATATAATACAATATAATAGTTCTGATAATATTTTATTACATAAGGGGCCTATTGTGTTAGACAGTGGGGGGCCTTCAAGTCAAAAAAGTTAAGAACCACTGTGCTAGACTGTTTAGGCTTCCAAGAAAGGCTTCCACAAATGGATTAAAAATATGTTCTTGGTTTATCAGATAATAAATATTGCCTGCAAAGCTCTGTGGCTGCACAAAACCACAACACCACCATTTTGTTATACTAAAAACATCATGAAGATAGTTAAACACAGATTATTTTTGGTTCTCCATTGTACCTTTTGTTCTTTGTTTCCTCACTTAGGAGAGGCAAAACTGCATAAAGAACGGCTGCACAGTTGCAGGTGATGACAGTGACCACAACACTACACCTGATGGACAGGTACTACAGGTAAGACACAGCATGGACATTCTTTTATGTTTCTGCTGCCTTACCAGGCAGAGACAACAGGCACTGAATGACGGCAGTGAAACTAAAGCACAGCTTCCTGTCCCCAAACAGATAAACCCAATTCCTGACACTCATCCTCTTTTGGTGTTTGTAAATCCTAAAAGCGGCGGTAAACAGGGAGAGAGGTGAGAACACACCATCCATTATCTAATTGAATGTGTGTGTTAGATATGTGTATTTTAAATCACAGTTTTTAATCACTAAATATGTATTTTTACAGAGTCCTTCGGAAATTCCAATACTTGTTGAATCCTCGGCAGGTTTATAACCTTTCCAATGGTGGACCAGGACCAGGGTAAGGACATCACTACCATTTCAGCATATATAAATATGTATTTGTGCCCTGCATCCACTTGGTTGAACTTGTGGAAAACAAAACTATAAAACTATAAAAAATGGACTAAAGATAAAAAATGCATGATATCATCCACATTTTATGTTTTATAGATGTGGATGGTCTGAAATTGTGTTTAATACCTTAACAGAAGTTTGTAGAAACTCAAAGTGGTAATCTATGTGATCTTCTGCTTCCAAACCAGGTTATGTTTCTTCAGAGATCTGCCGGACTTTAGAATATTAGTTTGTGGAGGTGACGGCACAGTGGGCTGGATCCTTGACGCTATAGGTTGGAAACTAAAACGAAACATACTTTCTGTGACACTTAAAGCAAAACAGTAGAGGATATGAATGTGTTTTGCTCTCATTTCACTTTCAATCAACCGTTCTTTTCAATTCCTCAAAGATAAAGCCAACCTGCCAGTGCGCCCCCCGGTGGCCGTGCTTCCTCTTGGCACAGGAAATGATCTTGCACGCTGTCTTCGGTGGGGAGGAGGTGAGGACAGAAGCTGAACTTGAAATTTGAACATGTTCCTGTGTGTCTATATTTAGTGTCTCACGGTTATGATGCTGTAGGTTATGATGGGATGGATCTGGGCCGGATCTTGAAGGACATTGAGGGCAGTTCTGTGGTTCCGATGGATCGCTGGAGCATACAGGTGACCCTGGAGGACAGTCAGGAGAGAGGTGATCCTGTTCCCTATGAAATCATCAACAACTACTTCTCCATTGGAGTGGTAAGACACATACATACTTTTAGGTAGTTTTTCAAGACTTTCTTTCTGTGCTTTTTCTGCTAATATGATATATTATTTGTAAAGAAAAATACAAATAATAATAATAAAAAATATTTTACTAATAGTATATTTATCATTCTCTCTGTGTTGGCTGTGTCTGGAACAGGATGCCTCCATTGCTCACCGCTTCCACACTATGAGAGAGAAACATCCACAGAAGTTTAACAGCAGGTGAGCATGTCACACACTAAACCCCACTAGAGGCAACAGGTCTACTTAGCAAGAAGTATTTCTTTACAATATTTTCTTAAAAATACACAAAATCCATCACCTAATTTTAGTAGTTAATGATATGAGACAATAACTTAGTCTTGGCTTTTTTATAATTATGCTGTGTTCGTACACAGGGCATATATCTAATGTCCATTACAATGCACGTGGGTTCTGAACAGTGGATTTTATGTAAATTATAAAAAAAGTTTTAACTAAAAAATTTTATTAATTCAGCAAGGGCACATTAACATTAATCAAAAAGTGACAATAAAACTTTTACATTGCTACATAAGATTTCTCTGTTTCCACAAAATATTAAGTAGCACAACCATTTTTAACATTAATAATAATAATAATAAATGTTACCTGAGCAACAAATCAGCATATTAGAATGATTTCTGAAGGATCATGTGACACTGAAGACTGGAGTAATGATGCTGAAAATTCAGCTTTGATCACAGGAATAAATTACACTTCAAAATATATTAAAATAGAAAACAGCTTTTTAAAATTGTAATGATATTTCACAATATTACTGTTTTTACTTTTCATTTTTGATCAAATAAATGCAGCCTTGGTGAGAATAAAAGACTTCTGTCAAAAACATTAAAAAAAATCTTACTGACCCCAATCTTTTGAATGGAAGTGTATATATGTAATCATTTGATTTATTACTTTTTTTTCTTTTCTTTTTTTTTGAAAAGCAGTTTGCCTTGGCAGCATCCAATTTAATGATAATTTCTGATTTGGGAGGAACCATATGACCAAAACCATAAACTCAAGCCTGAAAAGGTTTGCATGAGTTTGTAGCTTCCACTTCATGCATATATATCTTTCTTTCAGGATGAAGAACAAACTTTGGTATTTTGAATTTGCCACATCCGAGACAATCTCAGCATCTTGTAAAAAACTCAAGGAGTGTCTCACCATTGAGGTAAGAAAAAATGCATCACACAAAAAAAAGAGAGATCACACTCCCATGTGAGTTCAAAGATGTTATTGATCATTCCAGCTTCCCTTGTTCCTTCTTCCCTTGTGCTGAAAGCCCATCAAAAGGCATCAACTAAAAAGCATGAACACAGTGAGGGCATTAGAGTGATAAAACCTGTTATTAACCTGCTTTTGGTATTAGTCGTCTGTCAGAGCTCAAGCCAGGCCCATTTCAATCTACCAGATCAGGGGCATTCATTCAGAATATGAAGCAAATGCAATTCATTACTTAAAAATCTGCTTACGCACATTAGAAGTATCCACTTGAAATAATTGTAAATATGGAAAACGGAACGGAACTGACTCCAGCGCCTCTGTCTGGCCTTATCCAGTGTTGCGGGAACCAGTTGGATCTCAATAGTCTTTCTCTGGAGGGAATCGCTGTCCTCAACATTCCCAGCATGCATGGCGGCTCCAACCTGTGGGGTGAAGCCAAAAAAAGTGACAAAGGGGACCAGGACTTGCCCGAGGTCATAGTAGATCCTGAAGTCTTAAAAGTGAGCCCGCAAGGTACGTTTCATTATATATAGAGATAAACTTTTAAAGTGCCCCTATTATGCTATTTTAAAAGTTCCTAAATTTGTTTTAGAGGTCACCTACAATAGGTTTACATACAGGTCAAAAAACACTTTAATCTCATAATATACACTGCAGCATCACATCTTTTCTCACAATGTCTCAAACAGGTCAGATTCGGTCTCTCTAAACCACTACTTTCTGAGAGCCTGCTCTACTCTGATTGTTTAGATGGCCCAGTCTGTTGTGATTGGTCTACCACTTACAGTGCGTGTTGGAAAATAAATGGACATTACCATAACTGAATTTCAGCTCCGGAGGCTTCCTCAGCTTTTGTATACAAGTGATATGAACAAGCGTCTGTTTTATCAATCCCTCATCCTTTGGAAATGCACAAGTGAATTTGCTTTCACACTGCAGAAAACGTCGTCTTCTCGACATGTTGACAACACTAACCAAACTCTTCCAGTCCTCAGCTACAACTCGTTTCAGGCAGTTCAGAATCGTTTCTTTCTTTTGGGAGACAATAACTCCATTGATTGTGAAACTTTGCAGATCTTTTACATTCACAAAAATATCAGAAAAAGTGTAATAGGGGCACTAATATTAAGGTTATCCAAAACACTCAAAAGACTGTCTTCAAACAGACATGAGCGATAAACGTGTGGAATTGGTGGGATTGGAAGGAGCCATTGAGATGGGACAGATATACACAGGGCTGAAGAGCGCAGTCCGGCTTGCCAAAACATCTCAGATTACCATCAGGTGAGACAAACGGTTACCAACAAATGTCAGCAATGGATGTCTGTAAACAAACTCATACTTATGGAAGCTTGTTTCCGCCATAAAAAGAAAAAAGGTAATTGCGACTTTTTTTTTTATCTCACAATTCTGACTTTGTTTCTCGCAATTGCAAGTTTATATCTCTCAATTCTGAATTTTGTTCCTCACAATTGCGAGTTTATATCTCTCAATTCCGACTTTTTTTCTCACAATTGCGAGTTTATATCTCTCAATTCCGACTTTTTTCTTGCAAATGCAAGTTTATATCTCGTAATTCCAAATGTTCTTCTCGCAATTGCAAGTTTATATCTCTCAATTCTGAATTTTGTTCCTCACAATTGCGAATTTATATCTCTCAATTCTGACTTTTTTTCTCGCAATTGCGAGTTTATATCTCTCAATTCCGACTTTTTTCTCGCAATTGCAAGTTTATATCTCGTAATTCCAAATGTTCTTCTCGCGATTGCAAGTTCATATCTCTCAATTCCGACTTTTCTTCTTGCAATTGCAAGTTTATATATCGCAATTCCGACTTCTCTACTCGCAATTGCGAGTTTCTATCTCACAAATGCGAGAAAAAAATGGCAGAATTTTGTCTTTTTTTCCTCACAATTGCGAGTTTATATCATGCAATTCTGACTTTATAACTCGCAATTCTTAATGTTTTTCTCAGAATTTTGAGATATAAACACAATTGCAAGTTATAAAGTCCGAATTGTGTAAAAAAACTAGCAGATGCGAGAAAAAAGTCCGAATTGCGACTATATCTCGCAATTCTGACTTTATAACTTGCAATTGCGAGTTCAAATCTCGCAATTGCATGAAGAATTGTGAGGGGGAAAGAGTCGCATTTACCTTTTTTACCTTTTTTATTTAGTGGTGGATACAAGCTTCCATACTTACAAGTCAAGACATGCTCAGACATGTTCATTACTGTCAGTCTGCATTCCCTACATTTGCATACTCATTCACATTTTATTCAAAATTTAAATATTCAATTTACATCCCATTAATTCTTTTGTCATTCGTCATTGTCAACCATTATTGAGTCTTATGATGTAAAAGTGTGCTTAGTCACCCAAGCAATTGTGCATTATATCATACACTTATTATTTTTGTTTCTAAAAATGTTACCTAAGTGTTTTATTCAAAAATGCACACTCATTTATAGGACAAAGAAGCCGTTACCCATGCAGATTGATGGAGAACCGTGGATGCAGCCACCTTGCACTGTAAGTGTCCACCATTTTCAAAATACTACCTTTTTACACCTTTTTACCTTTTTTGAATCTGTTCGCTAAAAAGATTTATTCAGATTCATAGACTGATTTGTTCAGTTACCGTTTCTGCAGATTACATTGTAAGTGGTGAAAAGTGAGTGTCTTTTTGTGTTTTATGAGTGAGTCATTTAATTCATTCACTCAGCTTAGTGGTTCATGACCAAAACAAGTCTTATTAAAATGTGCGTCTACAAATCTACTAAGAAACAACATAAACTGTGTTTAAGCATCATAAGTGTTGTTTCCAGATGATTAAAAAATACAACTATCATTTATAAGCCTAAATTTAAGATTTGTAGTGAAAGATAACAATAAGGATTTGTTTAAAAATACTGACTCGTTCATCACTAAAAACTCGCTTTAAATTTAAATGACAAATATTCATTCTAAATGAAAGCATATTTTACTTGCATTTAAACTTTAGTTTAGACCAATTGAAACATGTCAGCATTAAATGAGATTTAACTTACTGTGTTATTTTATCATTTTTCTTTTTCTTTCTCAGATTCACATCACACATAAGAACCAAGCCAGTATGCTGATGGGCCCTCAAGCCAAATCTGGCTTTTTCAACCTGAAATAGAGTTTACCTGCGCTTGAGGATGATCCAGATCGCTTCAAAACTGTGTGTGCATTAACAAGGACTCTGAAGCCAATGACAGTTTAAAGCCGCTATGTAAATTTTGCAAAAAATGCTTACTAAGGTTTTAGCTCTTACTCAAATCCTTGTGTGTTTTTAGGAGATTATCCTTACATGAGGTACAAACTCTTCACTAGTCCATCTTAACATCAGTTATGCTCTCTTTAAAGAAATGTAGTGCTCTTAAATGGTAGGTCATGTATTTTTGCATGCATTTTTTTGTTTTTGCTGTGATATACATATATCATATGCACAGTTCATTCCAAGTACATAGGTTGAATATTTGTTTTAAGGTTATGTAGATATACATAAAAATATGCATCACTCCAAAGTATCCAAGGTTTGATGCACAGTGACTTTGCTGTAAGTTTAGAAACAACTCTGCCGTGCTTTTTGTTTTTCCTATAGATTTGTTTTTCTTAGCTAAGCCTAAATCTTCTGTTGCTACTGCAGTTACTAATCATGAATGTCAAGATTAATCCAAGGTGCCAGTGTGCTCTTTACCAGAACAATGACTAGATTTAGCAAATCAAAATCTGATAAGCTTCATGAGACATCGAATTTATTTGCTGTTAAGTTGTACACCTAAAATAGTAGGTGTAATATTTAAATAGTATATTGAAACGAAATCCACGGAATGTTAACTAATTTTATTAGGTTTCATTGTATTAAGAATGTATTGAGTCAGTTGTGTAAATTACTGATTTTGCAGCATTTCATACATTTGCATAGTGCTAGTTCTCTGTTATTCTATTTCCTTAAAATAACTCAATGGGCAAAATCCTAAAGGTTTTAGATTGCACACTGCAAATGAATGGCACTCTGGCAAGCTTTATAATTTTATGTTGTTCCTGAGAATGTAGAGGATATATTAATTTTGTGAATTTGTCTGAATAAACTTTTCAATGTTTAACGATTCTCATTATGTCTCTTTGTTTTGATAAGTTTAATGTCATATTGCCACAACGCTTTTAACCGCATTTAAGCACTAGAGGGCGCCATCAGTTTGAATCATTTTACACTAGCCTGATTAAGCATCGGGTTCAAGTTCATTTTCTCATATAACTGGGCTACTAAATCTTAGTTTTGTATGTATAGCCAGGCATACACCAAAATACTCAACTGAAACGAGTAGACTCTCATACTTAACTCTCATATAATTTCTTAAAATAGCCCAAATATTAATAAATTAATATCAATATTAAAATGAGCTTAAATATTTTTTTACCAAAATGTTGCGAATAGTTGTCTAATCCTTAATTATGTTTGGTTTCAACTCAAGGTTCACCTATTTTAAAAACTTTCACTAACCCTGACATATATTAGCTATAGCCTATCTGATTGTGATTGATTAGTCAGTGGACGTATTGCTCTTTTGAGTCGAATCTTTTTAGTGAATCGGTTCACAAAACGCGTACGTAATGTATCGGACTGAAAACAACTCAATGATTCATTGAGCCAAAATTATATAGAGTTACTACTTGGGTTGAAAAACAGTAAAGCAAAACGCATTCGGTCTCTTTGTGAAGCTTTTATGTTATTTATATGATGATCTCATACCTGTTCTTTTTTCCTGTTTATTTTTATTATTATTTATTTATTTTTACATGTATTATTATTTATACTATGCTGTACATTTTCTATTTATTTGTTGTAGTTTATATTTGTTCATTGCTTGTATATTATATGCTGGAAATCAATTTTTTGTTTTAAATGATTCACTGAGCCGTGCGATTCGAATGAACCGATTGTGAGCTGATGGAGGGAACCGAGGAGTTGAATGATGTGGCTAAAAGTAAGTTACTTTAATATAAAAACACAACGATATATTACAAAATAAAATGTACTGGAAATATACGTTTATTGTGTAACCGTTTTGTCAACTCACAAAACCACATAATTGGTTTTAATAAATAAAAGTCAAACACTTGAAATTAAAGTACTTTTCAAGACTTATCAATTCACCCTTGTAAATAGTGTTTACTAAATGCCTTAAATGTAATCGTAAATAATACTACTTATATCTCCAAAACAGTTTCAATGTATGGTAGTTCCTAAGTTTCTCTTAAAAAAAACTAAACATCGCTTCTGTGCCTGACGGCCAATCGCATCGCGCCAATTGTATGTCCCCGCCCTCCTTGAATATTTTAGCGTCGCTAGGTCCCTCCCACTTTTCAAGTACTTCCAACACATGTGCTTTGCTATTGTTAACCCGATGAGTCTGTCCGCAGATGCTGCTGCTGCTGCTGCTGAGACTGAAAGCTAGAGCTGGGGATTATTGCACAAGCCAAAGTGTAGGCTGGTGCCGAGTGGGTGTCTCCTCACCCACACTCAGTACTTTTCATCTCTTGCTCTTCTTTCATCTACTGTTACTTGCTTATTGAGTGACACGCGGACTATGAAAAATATGACTTTCCGACGCGTAAAGAAGCTGAACTCAAACGAGCCGGACAGCGGGTCGTTGTGTCATGACAGTGGAGATATCTACTTTACGTCCTCCAAATCGGACAGCTGTGGGACTGAGGACCGTGGACTCTCAAACTCCACGGAGGTTTATAATTATAAGACCCTCGCTTACTCCGGAGGGACCCTACCGAGGAACTTTAAGAAGGTTAGAGCATTTCTTTTTAGTTTCTAGATTCGATACGCTGTATTTGACTCCTGTTTACCTGTACATTGGCGGTTTACACACAAGTCCTCAGTTTGTGTTATGATATTTATCTACCTTTTAAATCCCAGCTGAAAAAAAAAAAAGTCCAGCCTTCGATGATTTGCTGGGCTTAGTCAGCCTCTCTATGGTCAAACTGGTATTTTGGGTGGTTTTAGAAGAGTTCTGAGCACTTTTTTTTAGCTAGGTAGACAAGCTAAGACTATCTTAAACCAGACCAATGAACCATTTTAGACTGGTTTAAGCTGTTTATTTCACAGCAGTCGAGCTATTATATGACAAAAAGGCCGAAAATCCTGCTAAAACATCTTAAATATGTTATTAAGATTTAAGCTGGTCTGGCCAAATTAATGTTTAGCTGGTCTCGACTTGCTGGGAGACCAGTTAAGACCAGCACACCAGTTTTTGTTTTCTTCAGCTAGGTTGAGCTGTAGTTTCCACAGTATGTTAAAACTGAACTCGGTCACACTTCATTACTATCAGCTACTAGAGTGAAAACTTTAGAAGTAATATTACACTTGTTAGCCACTTTTATATCTGCCCTCTATGCATGAACATCTTGAATGTATTGTATGATTTTGTCTGGCCTTAATTAAGCACAGAAACGATCCTGTGATGTGTTTGCTTGATTAGAACCAGCAGTGTTCATGCGCCACTCAAGTTAGATTAGTTTGAAGGCGCACAAGTTCATCTCCATCTCTCTTAATGACTTTATATGCCATCATCTTTGGCTAGAACTGGACATTTTGGATGCTTATTAACACACCTGATTCATATCATCAGCACATTGTTTGATGCTCTGAACTGGGCAGGAGACATTCAAAATGTACAATTCTAGAATACTGCAGGTTTAATAACCATTGTTGAAGGAGAGTAGTTAAAGTAGGTAGTTTATGTCCTTGTTTGAGTCTTGTCCTGAATGGTTCAAGCAGTTGTCACACTTTGCTTGGCATGTAAAGAATTTCTAGATCTGCGCTCATTCACACCTGTCCATCTGTGACCATCAGCGTGTGACGGTTCCTCTGAAGAACCTTATTTGTGTGTGTGTGTGTGTGAGCAGTCATGCAAAGATTTAGGAGTGGCTACACTTTTTCATTTCTGAATGATTCTGAATCATTAGTGATGAGATTTGACCGCACACTCACAAAGCCTTTGTCAAAGTAAAACTTTTTACAAGTGAGTGTGCGGTCAAATCTCATGTATATTCTGAATCATTAGCGATCATAAAATGCAGATCTCTCATATCATGCCATAGAAAGTATAGATTGCAATGCCATGACACCACTGCGCATTCAAAAGCAAACACCAGAACTAGCTTATTTTATTCATAGTTTGCAAAAATTTGCACAAGGTCAAAGGATGTGTACTTAACTTTAGGTAGCAACCATTCTCAAGTGAGAAATGCATAGAGCCTAAACTGGCTCAAACAAGAGGAAAATACATTTTCACGTGTATCATTTTATATTAAACATTTATTAATAATATTTTTTTTGTTATTCAAATTAGATTTCCGTTGACATATCTGAAAATGTATTATATTTTATTGCTATTTATATTATTAATAATTATTATATATTAATAATGCAAATTAGATTTGCACTTACATATCTGAAAATGTTTCCTTGTATCATTGTTGATATTATTATTATTATTATTAAACCAATTTGTGATGGATAGATGGATGGTTGGTAGGTAGGTATAGACAGTGTCTAGTATAAAGTATCCCACGCTTCCTTCCAAATCCAAAGAGAGACATTAATCTGCTGCTCACTACACTGTACTCAGCTTTGGCAAAAGCAGTTGCTCTCCTGGGCTTTGACCGTACAGATGTGAGCCTGCTTGGTTCTGGCCCTTAGGTTTAGACAAGCTGAAGTGTGTTTCATGGTCACTCATGGTGTAAAGTGTTTCCCGGTGTCTTTGGACCACCCACACGCAGGTCTGACTCTCTTGAGTAACTGTAAACAGCTCGTATGTGTCCCTGCTGAATTCTGGCCCTGCTTTTTTACAGTCCACCTCCTGTGTGGCCAGCCGAGCCATTTTATGGAACCTGACCAAGTGTCCGGGGCAGTGAAGCCCCTTTTGGATTGTCTGTGACCTCTGTGGTGTGGAAGTGAATTTACTGTGGAATTGAAAAAGCTTGAGTAAACAGGGTTTAGTGTGGTTTTGTTGTTGATCGTGTCATGAAATGGCTTTTGAAATTCAAATAGGTCTGATATGATCTCGGTACCTCTGGGTAGCTGTCTGGTGGCAATCAAAACAACATCTATAATCTAGTATGTGTTATGGCTCTGATGTTCTTAAAGGGATAGTTCACCCAAAAATGACAATTCTGTCATCATATATTCACCCTCATGTCGTTTCAAACGTGTATGACTTTCTTTCTTATGGAAGCTTGTTTCCGTCACAAAATAATAATAAAAGATAATTGCAATAATTTTAAAGGAGAAACTTTTTATCTCTCAATTCGGACTTTTTTTTATTCACAATTGTGAGTTTACATCTCGCAATTCTGACTTATAGCTCAGAATTGTGTTATATAAAGTCGCAACTTGCAATTGCGAGTTATGTCAGAATTGTGGGGTATAAACTCACAATTCTGACATTTTATCGCAA
Source organism: Anabarilius grahami (assembly GCA_003731715.1). NCBI lineage: Eukaryota > Metazoa > Chordata > Actinopteri > Cypriniformes > Xenocyprididae > Anabarilius > Anabarilius grahami. Next base: position 5,620,347 of record RJVU01036174.1, on the reverse strand, counting down.
TTGCGATTTTATATCTCACAATTCTGACTTTTTTCTCACAATTGCAAGTTTATATTTCGTAATTCTGACTTTACTCACAATTGCCAGTTTATATCGTGCAATTCTAACTTTTTTTCTCACAATTGCGAGTTTATACATCGCAACTATGACTTTTTCTCAGAATTGTGAAATATAGACTCGCAATTGCGAATTTTATAGTCCAATTCTAAGGGAAAAAATACTTTTTTTCTCAGAATTGCGAGTTTGTATCTCACAATTCTGACTTTATATCATGCAGTGCCGAGAAAAAAGTAAGAATTGCGAGATATAAACTCACAATTGCGAAGAAAAAAGTCTGAATTGTAAGATAAAAAGTTGTAATTACCTTTTCTTTTTCTTTTTATTCCATGGCGGAAAAAATCTTCCATATTTTCTAATGTGGAATGCAAAAGAAGATATTTTAAAAAATGTCTCAGTGTGTTTTGATTTGTGTTTTGTTTTATCCATGCATTGAAAGCCAATGAGTTCCAATGCTTTGTCATTTAGGTTTGGAATGAGAAGAGGGTGGGTAAATGATGACCGTTTTCATTTTTTGGATGAGCTATCCATTTAAGACTATGTTGGTGTGTTTCAGCTGCTTTACTCAACTAGTCAGCAACATTTAAATGTTGTATTTTAATTTGCAGAAATGAGTCCTAAACAAAGCTTACTCACAGCGGAGTACTACATGGCAAGCTTTCGGATTGTAGGGCAGGGCAGGTTTATGAACAGCTCTCTGTATCTGGACTACTACACTTTGCGTGAACGCCGGGCCACAACAGGGTATTGTGCGGCGAAGAGCTTTGCTTCTCCTTCCAACTGCCCTCGAGGGACCCTCTTAGTTACATGGAAATAAATGAAGTCATTGAGGGGTCCCTACGACAATTCTCAAAGAGTACGAAAATAAAGAAAGGCAACATTTTACTAGCTTAGGAGGGTTCGTGCACAAAGTGCACTTTGTGGAAAGCTGAAGTTGTTGGGGTTGAGGTAGAGCCCGATTGAATGGACGTCTGTAAGTGCGGGTGTAATATGAATGAATTCTTATGTCCGTTGTGCGGTTTGCGTTGTGTTTTCAAAGTTATCAGCCAGTAATCAGGGAAGTTGTTGTAGAACATGACAGAACCTGTATTCGCCAATCTGGCTACATCTTAGATCCTCCTTGTGATAATTTCCAAGACATTTACAGTGATATGTATACCTGTAGTTTGGAGATAAAAGAGCATGAACCAGAGAAAGCTGCGACAGAAATGGTTCAGAGAGGTGGCAAACAGACATGCATTTCAGGTTATGTCTGCGATTGTCATCCGAGCTGTCAAACAACAAGTGTGAAATGAACACATTGCACAACCTACAGCTCGGACTGTTTGGGAAAAGACCTGTTGATCGGGGGATTTCAAGTGCACAAGGACAGATCTTCCAAAAGTCACAGACACTAATTTTCCTTCTTATCTTTCTATTTTTCCTCTTCATCTATCTGTCTTGCTGAACAGAACGGTGGGCTGCAAAAATGGAAGCCCCTATCACAGTCTCCAGAACCACAAAGGTAAGATTGACACTTCTTTTCTTCCACCTACACAGATTTGATTGGCGTATGCATGCGTCATCGTTATTTCCCTAAAATACACTCTATTTATTCAGACAGTTATGAAAACGTCAGACCATAGTCATTCACGCCTTTTACAAGGTGTAATGGAATAAAAATAACCCCATTTGAACAAACACAATTATAGGTTTACATAAAATGGCCTTTTTCAGAGGACCAAATGAATGAAATGAGGCCTGAATGAACCTGTGAATAAAAAGGGAGTGTGTGTTGGATCAGCCAGATGGTCAGATACACAAATCTTTTTTCACTGTATGTATGTGTCTCTTTATATATATGCATAATTCATGAGTGCCTAATGATGTATGAGTGCTTTCAGAAAAACAGAGGTCTTGTCATATCGGAGTATTCATGATTTACCTGTTTGAATCTAGAGATTTCTTAATTGTCTAGACAACTACTATTACAGAAGTCATCTCTAGTTTAAAGTGCACCTCTGTGGTAGTCATTCTTGCCCTGAGGTTGATGTTATTGAGGGTAAAAAAACACTGTAAATGTATGAAACTGAAAGCACACTGAAAGCATAGTTTAAGAATGAGCTGTTCAGATGTCACACCCAGAATTGGGTGCTTTTTTTTTTTTTACTTTTTGTGCTTTTTCACACGTTTCCTATTACGCCATGAAGACAAATCCTCCAATATAGCAGTATCATGGGGTTGATTATGCATTTCCTCTGTGATCTTTCATCATCCTTGTTCCTGTAAGCATTGACAGTTTGTCAAGGTTGTGGATTGAGACTAAACCACTCAGAACGTCACTTGACTAAGACCGTCTCTGTACAGCAGTCCTTTCCTCTGCTCATATTAACAGAATACTTTGCTGAATTTCCTTCCAGGAAAACGGTGATCCTGGAGAAGAAAGAAGAGGAGGCCTTTGGCTTTGAAATCCAGGTAAGAGGGATTTAGAAACTCAGTCACTGTAAATGAGATATATATTACAATAATATAAATGTAAAATAATATTAAAATAATATATAATGTAAAACCTTTTTAAAAAGATTTAGGGTATGTTTACATGAGAACGGCAACGTTTTTCCCTCGTTTTTCACATACTGACGACAAGTTTGTCAAAATGATCCTCGTTCACACAGATTAAAAACAACTTAAAGCACTGTATTCTGCTGCCAGGCCAGTTGTCACTTTGTAAAGAAACACTACACGCCTGTAGACTGAACACGTAATATGCACGCGCATGACGTCACCGTTTTCACAAATTCACTTTCTTGAAGTTTACGCGGAGACGATAACGGTATCTTTGTTTAAAAAAAAAAAAAAACGTGCACTTTGAAACCCATTTTCAAAAGTTTGCATTTTCAGGCCCCCAAAAATGCCAAAAGTTTTCTGTTTTTAGTTGGAAATGGTGTCATGAAGCTTGTACATGTGGGTGGGCTGCTCAGGATTAAATAAAAGCAAGACCTTGGATGAAAGATCTCTTCATTGTTAAATAGCTGTTATATTTAGCTTTAAGGTCTCACTTGTGATTAAACTGCAGTGGATGGCACCTCATTTCAACAGAATCAAGTATTAGCTAAGGCTTATCCATGTATAATCCAGTTGTAGTTTTGACAGAATCAAAAATCTCGGTGTGGGAACCTAATTGTCTGTCTTTTATTCCTCACAACACTCACTTTATCAAAGCCCGGTTCCTCAATGTGGAACCGATTATGAACTCTACATTAGTAATTATTTATCCCTCTTCAAAGCAGTATGTCATTTGTTATGACAAATGTGCCAGATAGCTATATTTAGTAATGTATAATAGTTCAGATGCAGGATGGAGGACCCCTCCTTTCCTGCCTTGTCCTCTAGTATAGGATATGACATCAAGTTTTTGTCACATGATAGGCGACATATCAAAAAATGAATTGTTTTCTGGGATGGCATGCCGTAGACAACATTGTTTGAGTCTCTTAGCGGCGGGGATACGGTTGGCCGTGTCTACTATGTAAATATGTCTGTACTTTGCATCTCCTGAGGCGCTTAGTGTCTCAGAGATTCGTGTAAGCATTTGGAGTGTGTGGGAAGAGGAAGGAAGCAGACGATTCCAAACGTTTGAAAACACTTTACAAATGATTCACGTTTCAGAGATGTTTGCTTTTTTTTGTGGCTTTTCTTAAAGGGACAGTTCACCCCAAAAATTATGTTTTCAAAATGTACTCATCCTCATGATATTTGAAACGTGTGTTAGCTTCTTTCTTCTGTAATATATTAAATAAGTTTTTTGTAGCAGAATGAGAATGTCAAAAATGCTCTTTTCCATACAATGAAAGTGAATGGTGTCTGGCTGTTTTGCAAGATTTTCAGTGAATATCGGCTTAAATGTTAGTATGTTTCTAACGTAAATCTGTTGCATGGTTTTAGAAGACTTGAAATATAGCACACAAGTCATATGGACCACTTTTTATGGTGCCTTTTTGGTCCCAGTCCCCATTCACTTTCATTGTAATGGTAAGGAGCAGCGTGAGCTTTCTTTAAAACATCTTTTGTGCTCTGCTGAAGAAAGAAAGTCATTGGGGTTTGTAACAGTGAGTGAGTAAATGATGACAGAATGTTCGTTTTTGAGTGAACCATCCCTTTAAGATCATCTTCTTGAAGTCATCAAGAGTTTAGTCAGATTCACCTTTCTTTTTTGACAGAATGAGGTTTAACAGTGTCCTCTGCTCACGAAGCTGTTAACCTCAACAACTGCTTTGGGTTTCAGAATAGGAAATGAGCAGCAACATCAGTCATCCTCAAAGCCGTTGAAATGAAGCGTTCCTACGCATTTTACACACTTAAGAAATTGTCATTCATTGTGAAAGCTAACATTGTGAGAGCTTAGAGCCACAGCACGTCACTTTGGTGACTGGTGAAAACATTGCGCGCCACAAAAAACATTATGGCTCTATGCACATCAGGAAACTAGCAGCAAATTGAGATGCTCATTTGAATCTGCTCATGTCAGAGAACCAAAGATACCACTGATACTAAAGGCACTAACATGCAAATGACCCTTCCAAATGGCGTCAGTGTATCAGCACGTGCGTCTTGACATGAGCTACTGATTACAGTTATGGTGGAAACTGAAGCCGATATTTTGCATATCGACTTCTCACTGAGTCTCTTCCTGCTCTGTTTGAAACTCTTGCTGTGCAGAGGTGCATTGTATTCTTAACTCATAGAATTTGAAGTGTAATTCTCTAAAATATCTCACACCAACATGTGTTATAGCTGCTTGACATCCTTCAGTTTACACAGAGATCCATATGGTAGTCCACTGAAGCTGACTTAAGTTGTTTTATTGCAGAGTAGATAAACTGCACAAGATCTTACTGGTGCAAACTTCGTTGTATTGCTATTATTTAAAATATTACTTCTATAAACTTTAAATTTAAAACATATATTATCCAGCCATTTTGAAAACCACTTGACCTATGTAGGGTCATGGATATAATATATTTTATTGCATTATATTGTGTTATATTATAGTATTTTGTTTTATCCATCCATCTAATTTGCAAACCGCTTTGTATGTTATGTTGTGTTGTGTTGTTGTATGTTGTGTTATTTAGTGCTGTCAAACTATTAATTTGTAATTAATCACATCCAAAATAAAAGTTTGTATTTACATGTATTTGGGATGTGATTAATCGTGATTTAATCGTGATTAATCGTTTGACGGCACTAATTATATTATGTTATATTGTTATGTTATATTATATTATTTAGTGCTGTCAAATTATTAATTTGTGATTTTAATCGCATCCCAAATAAAAGTTTGTATTTACTTTTATTTTTGATGTGATTAATTGTGATTAATCATTTGACGGCACTAATTATATGATATTATATTATATATTTAGTGCTGTCAAACGATTAATTCACAATTAATCACATCCCAAATAAAAGTTTATTATATTATATTACATATAATATTATATTATTAAATGTAACTTGTTCCACCTGAAAATCTTTCCTTTTTTGACTGAATATCACTCTAAAATGCTTCACGTTACAGAAGTAAAATGTGTTTTGACACCAAGTAAACTTGCTGTATCTTTTGCTAAAGCTCACAAATGGTCTTAAAATGTAAAATGCTGATTAGCCAAAAAATATTGTTAGCCTCAGCTAGTTGGCTTGGAGTTGTTTGGGAATAATGAACTGCATATACAGTTCAAACATCCAAATGACAACAAAACAGACTTTTAAAATGGCCTAGTTTCGGTGTGCCTTGTTTATCAAGGATGTTTGCATGCGAGTAAACCACCTGGAGCCATTCCTCATGTTCAGCTTCCTTTAAGCCATTGAGTCTGTCAGTCAGTCTTTGTGAAGCCGTGCAGGTCAACATTCTAGTCATTGAGCACATGTTGGTGTTAAGCCACTGTGGAAATGCTATCAGACCTGATTTAGCAATGCTACGTCGAACAATAAGCCCCAGTTTTCAAGAAAACGGCACACCTTTGCTAGCTAGTCTATGACTCATTTTGTTTACTTAAGTATAATCTGAATGCATATCTATTAATAACATTACTCCCAGCAAAAGAGACCGCATTGTTTACCATCCTTTTCGTGTGTGTGTCTGCAGACATACGGACTGCATCACCAGAGTGAGAACTCGGTGGAGATGTGCACCTTTGTTTGCAAAGTTCACGAAGACAGTCCTGCCCAACTTGCAGGCCTTAAAATCGGTAAGTGTGCTTACATTAACACCACCCTTAATGTTTGCTCATTCAGTCCTGCTCTAAACCAGCATTTGACACAAAGGCTAGAATATTCAGAGTGGTCCTTGGGGTCAAAGGGAGTACATTTCAAAGCAATAACAAGGATCAGTTTCCCTTATCCACCTCTTGAACATCCTGTTTTGTAGTAAAATGAGTCTCTGTGAACGGGAGTAATATTTCAGAAGGCTTGCAAATGTCTTGCTTTCTGACAGCAGGACAGTTGAGTGGCAGCCCTACTGTTTAAGCAAGAGCAAATATCACAGTGCAGCACCCACGCAGACAGTTGATGGATTTTTACTCTTTCAAACTGTAAAACAGGATACAGTCAAGTCACTCTGTGGCTTTTTGTGGGCTGCATGTTTATATATAAGCTCTATTTTAATCTGCAAATTTTTTTTTCTGAACATTTCTTTTGTTTCCTTTTTGTTTGAGCTCTTGTTGTACTTGGCATAAATCTTTCATCCAGGCATAAATAAAATAGAGCTGTTTAGTCCTAAAAATCTGGAAGATAATTTAGCATTTTTAAGCCACGAGTTCCCTTTAGAAAATTTGACCATTTTAAAATGTAACAAATACACTGTTAAAATGTTTGGAGTCTCATGCTCACAGACTGCATTTATTTGGTCAAAAATACAGTAAAAACTGTAATATTGTGAAATTATTACAATTTAAAATAATTTTTAAAAGATTTTTTAACATTGTGTATCTTTATTGTAACTTAAATGCAAACTTACTCACCGGAAACTTTTAAACAGTAGGTTTGTGGTAAACATTGCTTAAACTAATTTTGCTCTATGAAATAAATGTATTATATCTCAAACATGAATTTTGAAAGTATTGTTTGTTACAACGGTTGTCTGGTCCGTCACGCATGTAATTTTGTATCTTTGTGGTAGTTTTATCTTTAAAGAAACTTGTAAGCAACTTTATTTAGAGTTTTAAAAAAGATTTTAAAGATATTCTAAAAATACATCTTCATTGTCCTATAATGCCATATTCAGGCTTTTATGAATTAACACTTGCTGGAAATTTAATATATGCAAAATCTGCAATCTTTTCTCTAATCTCAAAGAGAACAAACAGTTCTGCATCTAAACTACCCATCTGCTCTGTCCTAGGATCAGTTGATTTTCTCCAAAGTTTAAAATATAACAATTACTATTCATAGATAAACTGATGTCAGATCAGTAGTAAAGAGGAACTCCTACTCAGAGTTGCTGTGCGTGTGTGTTGGTTTCGCTTCCTGCATTCCCTGCATGCTTTGCGCTATTGTCGTCTTTGGTCTGTCTCTCAAAAGCACATGACCTCATCGTTTTAAGACAAGAAAACCCAAAACTCTTGTGAGAGAAAAGAAATAGTTTCACTACATATCGATGTGTGAAGTCCAGCCCCTCCCCGGCAGATGTGTCCCAAAAACCCTCCAAGTTGATTTTGTATGGAGAAAAAGCTACAGTACATTTTTACATCAAATAAAATTGTGTTATTTTGAGTTGATTTGTAATGTGAGAAGAAAAAAAACACAAGAAGATTATAATTTATTCCAGTGGAACACAAAAGGAGGTGTTTAGCAGAATGATTACGCTGCTCTTTTCTGTACAATGAAAGTGAATGTGATGTCAAGTTTTGAAAAGGCACCACAATAGTAGTCCATTCAACTATATTTCAAGTGTTCAGAAGCCATACAATAGCTTTCTGTGAGTAACAGACTAAAACTGAATGTTTTCACTGAAAATGTTTCCTCTGAACTCTTGCGTAGCACCTGTGGTCATTCACTTTTATTGTGTTGAAATGGGACATTCTGCAATAAGTGTCGTCTTTTGTGTTCCTTAGCAGAAAGTCAGTCAATACAGGTTTCAAAATACATGAGGGTGAGTAAATCATGACAGAATTTACATTTTTGGTTGAACTAGGCAGCACAGCACACAAAATGTTAGTATACAGTTTCCATTCAGATCTGTTCTCAGTTGAACACTCTTCTCTGGGGTTTGTAGGAGACACGATTGCCAGCGTGAACGACACTTCTGTGGAAGGCTTTCGCCATAAAGAAATCGTCCAGCTCATTAAATCATCAGGCGACATCATTAGGTATGTAGATGTTCGATGTTCTTTCATGTCACACTTTCCCCAAAATAGAATGGAAGTTTTAAAAGTTTAAATTGAAACTAAATTGTTTTAAGTGTACCTGTGGTCTTTTCTGATTAGCTTGAAGAATTAGATCTGCTATTACTTGATTGGAACCACACTTTCCTTCCTCCCTTTTATTTCCTGTTTAATAAAAGATGAAAGCCCAGTGAAAATGAACCTCCTTTTATAAAGTGTGGATGTGAACCACATGAATGCATAGCAGTTCATGCTTTCGCTCTCCTCGGCTTTGAACCCACTGATTTCCACGGGGTTATGTTGTAAATGAGAAAGTTTACAACAACCCAGTAAAAAGAGGTTCCCTCTTCATATCCATATCACCAGTGCTGGTTTTGAAATCATATACATTTGGGGGAAGGGGAGTTTTAAATGACCACTAAGCTCATATTCGCACACATTGTGGTCTGAAGTCTGTTTTAAAGAGCTCTTTGACTTTAATTGGTGTGTTTATTAGATTGAAGGTTTGAAGACATGTAATACCGCACAGTATAGGAAGTGGCTTTGTCATGCAACACTGTTATTTTTTTTTCCTGTCTAGGCTAGAAACGGTTTACAGCAACTCTATTAGAAAAGCAGAATTGGAAGCCCGACTGCAGTATCTAAAGGTAAGTTTCTCAAACCACATGCAAACCGTCATGCGCATATCAAGCAGCGTGTCGTCTCGTATACCGAGACGTTTACAAGTGTTGTAATGTAAGCCCAGCTTTAACACAGCTGCCCCGGTCTGGCACCAAACGCTAGTGCTGATCACACCTGTTTCCTCTCACACCCCACCTGTTCCAATGACAGTCCAGTCTTAATCCTCACATACCGCAGTACAGCTGAAAAGAAGCAAGGCACATTTTTACATTCCTCAGGACATTCTCATATGTGAAAGAAGATGCCTAGGCTATAAAGTTTAACTACAAAAAGTCTACGGTTTCATTGTGGTACTCACTTCTGCAGTCTTTGAGAGTAGCTGAATCACCGTGATGGGGAACATGGTTCTAAATGTGTTCGTGTCATATTTGATACAGAGCTCTTTTGAATTCACAGTTGTATTTGAGGCTGTCTTTTGTAAATGTTATAATATTAGCTCAGCTGATGATGTAACTAGATGGGTAGAGTTTTACAGTTGTTGATTGGAGAACTTTAAACCAATATGTTTTGGCACGCATGCCTTTGTCATGGTTGAAAGATGTTATTTAAATGCAAACTAAAACTCATTTAAAGTCAATCAGTGGAGTAGTAGACAGGAATGTCTGATATCTACCAATTAAACTAGTGGCTAATGGGAAAATAATGGGGATGCACTATATAACGGTGCCATATTCGTAATCAGACTTAATTTTGAATGCTAATTTACTTTTTGTTTTACATTTAGAGTATGTGCCATCAGGCAAATGCTCAGGCTTTAGTGTCATCGTTAACTGGAACGGTTAAAAAATAAAATCGTAAATAAAACTGAAATATAATATAATATATTAATGTTACATGATGAAACCTAAACTTTGTATTTCAGCAACAGATCTAATTTCCATTTAAGTTGAAGTATTAAAATGACTAAAACTGTGAATAAAAATAAATAAATAAAATAAAACAATTAAAGCTTAATATAAATAATAAAAGAACAATGACATGGCAGTCACATAACAAATTTACTATTAAAAAAATAAACTAAAATTAAAATAACTTAAAATTCAAAACGATAATAACTATAATAGTATATAAATAATACTAAAATAACACTTAAAGTTAATATTTAAAAACACTAATTTAATAACTGTTAAATGTAATTTTTTGCCAACCTTAAAATGTATATTTGTTTTTCATACCGTACATTATAATGTTGTTCTGCCTAAATTAACTTTTACCATTGATTTTAATTTTATTAGATTAATATCAGCCAATAACAGTTATCTTCCATAACATAAAAATAATTATCTGCTCTTTGCTATTGATCAGAGTTTGAATATTAGTGCATCCCAGTAAAATACTTGCCATGAGTTTAGTTTTTTTTTTATTGTTGTTGTTGTTTATTATTTCAGATTCAGTAGAATAGCAGATAAAACCAATCAAAACCACAATAATTACAAAAAGTTTAAAAACAGTCATTTCAGTCATTCCTTCAGCAAATTAACTTTAAGAAAAGAATTATGATCTAAAAAATTGGACCCAGACAACAAAGAACTCTGCATATTCATATTTGATGGCTTGTTGGTGTGAGAAGTAGCGATGGAGAACTGAGAGCTATGTCTGACTTCACTGACCACACACTTCCCTGTTCTCTATGATGATGGTTGGGAAAAAGTAAATGAACAGACCAGCCAAATGACATGTGAAATGACACTTACTGTGTCTTTTGTTTCTCCAGCAAACTCTGCATGAGAAATGGGATGAATACAGATCTCTAATGGTGCAAGAACAGCGGCTTGTGCATGGTGAGTTTTAGCACATGATACCAATCTTGCTAACCCAGGCCTTTGAATGATAAGCCACCAATTGCTTATGAGGTTGTTTTAGAAGCATGTAAAGGTTGGACGTGTGACATTTGAGCACTTCTGCATGTATTTATACAACACAAAACACTTCCTGTTAGCACAATGTTGTATTAGACACTTAAAGAATGCGGTAAAAGAGAAATTAATTTAGAAGCATATGCTAGTATATTTCCAGTGTGACTAAGGCTCAAACCAAATGTCTTAGCATAGTACTTTACTAGCCTGCAGGATCTCTTAGACTAATTGTAAAAAATCTCAGGTCTTAAAGTGACAGCAGCCTAATATACCTGCTGCCAAATTATGAGATAATATTAAAAACCCCATGGTAATGATGTCAACATTGTGGCTAGTGAAAATGCTGAGTGGCTGGTAACTTTTGAAAACCACTAGCCACAATGGCTGGAAAGTTAATGTCAATCTATAAGTTAAATTCTTTTAAGTTCTCATTCTTTCAGAGGTTAATTTAGCTATCTGTTTTCACTCTCACAGGCATCGTAATGAGTGACGTTTCTGTGTACGAGTCCCTGGAGTCAGCTGGAGTGTACGGTAGTCTGGGAGCTCCAAGCCCAGCGGCCATGCGTGCGTTACGTGGCACCGACAGCACGAGCAGCAGCGCGAGCCGCCTCAGTGCCGCCACGGCTGAGGACGATCCACTCTACCAAACCTGCATCTTCCAGGGGGAACGTGCCAACAATGCCAGCAATGATGAGCTCGACACAAACCAAGAGAAGACTCAAAGCGGCCGTCCACGGCTCATCCGGCCCGCCAGCGAGCTCTTTGCTACTGCCAAGACAACCCTGACCCGCAGCGCCAGCACACGCAGCTACATGAGGGGCCTGGTGTCGTCCTCGTCCTCGGTGCCTAATGGAGAAAAACAGCAGTGCGGAGGGTTCAGCACACTGCAGCGCAAACCCAAACAGAAGAGCTTCAGGCGGAGGCTGTTGAAATACATTCCTGGACTAAACCGACCCCTGGAAGAGGAGGAAAGCAAACTTTGAGAAACTACAACAAACTGAAATTCAAAGACTCGCTTAGCCAAAGACTGAAGGTTTAAAACAAGAGAAATGCATCCAATAAAGCACACTGAAGACCAAAATTGGACGCCAAGATAAACCAAAGAATCTAGTAATGATATTGAGAGCCTGTTAATGAGAGCCTCATTCATTTCCAATGTTTAGATCGGTTTAGTAGTAATTTAGTTTGAGTGTGCCAAAAGTTTCAAAGCCTTTGCTTTTAAAATCTGAACACAAAACATTTACACAGGACTGGTTGGGCAACTCAGATGTTTGTCTAAAATGCTGAGTAGATGTGGATGTATTTCTGTTTGTTGCTGGAATATTGTTTAAAATTCTATAACCAGTAACAGTTAACAAGACCTAAATATGTGGCGAAAATGTGGACTAAAAAAAACAACCAATGTGTCTTAATCACTTAAACTTTATTAACATTGTCTAACTTTATTTCCTGGTGCACATTTTTCATCTAAATCAAGAAGCAAATGTTTGTACATATTTTGTTTAAGTTATTTATTTAATGTTTATTTTCAGTTTTTGTGAAGTTTTTTGTTGTTGTTGTTCTTTTGTTATTTGAAGTTGTACAAAATGAAGGATTCTTTTTTTTTATATATATATAATTTGATCATTTATATTTGAAAATACTTTGGTCCTGAAGGATATTTAATTAGTGCCTTTTTGGCAAGTATTTGTAAATAACTTTTTTATTTTTTGAAAATAAAAGGATTTTCGCTTATTTCTCTAGTATGCTTTTTTGTTTTCTTCTATGTTGAATTCATATTGCCATTGCTCAGGTTATTTTTCCCAGAAGTCCCCACAAGTGCTCTTATTGTGTAGACCTCTTTGATTTCTTCCCAAAATATTTTTCTTTGCACTTACGATACCGGCAGCTCATACAAAAGACTACAGCCTAATGTGCTTTCCTAACCTCAAAAACAACATCTTCCTATGGGGCAGAGACTGTGTGTTTTGTTGTATGGAGGGGCTAGTTACATTCCTCTAATGCTGGGCTCTTTGAGACCTTCAGTGATGTCAAACAAATTCATTGTAGGGAATGTGTGGATCGCTGTTAGGAATATCTATTGGAATGTGCATCTAAAGAGTGACCCCAGGATTCCAGGCCACAAGCCTTGATTCTCTTCCTTTAGGTCAGCGCTGAACCCTTGCCCTCTGCCTGCACACACAAACACATTCCCCCATGGTGCTTTGACAAGACACAAACCGCATCATCATGACCTTCCAGGTCACAAAATACCCTCCTTTGTTTTCTATGGCTCTTTACGTCGTTTCCCTTTTGTCTGCCTTCACAGCCGGTGCCCGTTACGTCAGAGCCTCTTTGGATGGTCGCTGGTGGTGTCAGTACTGCATAACTCCCTGTGTCTTGATTAGCTATTGTTTTGTCTTCAGTTAAAGAGATGGATGTGTGGGTAACTTGTCAGCTGAAGACATAATTGGGTTTTTGAGCAGATTTTGAAGGCTGAAGTCATTTCAAGTCATGACGATTGTAAAAAAAAAAAAAAGTGAATGCATAATTAGTTAGAAGACAAGGGGACCTAAAGCAAAGCCATGAATGGGCCATTTAATGGTTGGGCGAAACAATGGGATGACAGTTCGTTGAAAGTAATTAGCATAGCAAGAGAGATGGGAGCTTGGTAGAGATGGGACACTAGAGTTTATATGTGTGTTTATATCTTAGTGATGTTTACTGAAGTAAGCGTCACTGTTATTATTGCTTATAGTTGGGTTTGTTATAAACCACTTTATGAAAAAAAAAATAACATTTTGATGTGTAACTTGTTTTGCACCATGTGTGATTTGGACTGATACTTAGGAAAAAAAATCCAATACAGTATTTGCATTAAAGAAGTGACCTGAGTCACATATGTTGGCCAGAATATCAATGTCAGAAACTTACAAAGAGACTTTTTTAATTGGGCCAGTACCACCAAATAAATGCAAAAGGACACGCTAAAAAACATTTAGAACACTTTAGCAACCACATAGCAACGCTCAAACAACCACCCACACCCAAGTATCATTACAATAAGTTTTGCATAGACATTTACCCTGCGTATGCAAGTATTAGTGCGTTAAAATGTGTGCGTGAACATTTTTATGATTCGAATTCGCACTTAAAATTAATCTGAATTAAATAAAAAATCAGAATTAACTCAATCTACACGTAGGCGAAAATAAGCCAGAGAGAGAGACCGATTAAGTTGCGGAAAGCCCTTATATGGAAATGTTTGGGCGTGGTTTATGCAAAATACTACCTGCAGGCAGTGCGTTGGCACGTGTTATGATTCCGGTGGAAATTTTGCACGCAAACGTAAGTCTGTGCACATAAATACGTAATTTGTTTGCAGTCAGTAATTAAAGAGGCCAAAAGTCTTCATAAAATCTATTTTACAATATGTTGTGTACTATAAACATATTAGTTTGTGTGATTGCTAACACGGGAAAGTCAGTAAACAGTACCAAAAGTCATGAGGCGATTAGATGTTCAGCACCAACAGTAAAAACAACATGTGGACAACGGCTTGTCTCCCCAGACGTTACAACTGACATGCAAAACTCGAGAGACTTACTTTGCCAGTGATGATATTCCAGTTTTCTGAACTGACTGCATGACTGCATCCTTAATACTGTGTTTCCAACATTCACACAGAACAGTCTGTCTATGTTCATGCTTTTAATTAGAGCGTGTTATATAATAACTTGAGGAATAGGCCAGAATGCATTGAGCTGCTTCTGCATCGCATTACACTATCCTGGTCAAATTAACTTAAAAAATGTACGTCGTTGGAGTTTAATTAAATTAGTTTGAACTCAAACTACGTAATATATAGACTTTAAATAAATTAAGAAGGTTTTTCTGTTGACAGACTTATTTGGAAAAAGGAACACATTTGTTGGCCCTCATTTTTTTAAAGCATAAAACTGCTATTAAAAATAAGAAATAGAACAAAGTCTGTCTGCAGCCATGTTTTGCCATGGATATTTTGCAATGTTTTACTCACTTTTGTGAATTAGACATCTCATATCTTCACTGTCTGCAACAGCTTTTCACACTGATATTTTGAGAGCTAAGCTTAATTCTGTATGGATGAAACTGACCCTTGATAAGTGTGATGTGAGATTAATGTCTGTTATGACAGGAAGTGAATGAGTTGTGGTGTCTGGTTGAAACCCTTTTAGAGCTTCTTGGTCAGGGTCTCAAGGGTGTAGGCTACAGGTTTGTGCAACAACATCCCTCCAAACGGCCAATATCTGCATATGTATATAGTAAATATATGATTACAGACATAAGTATATAGAAGAGCAGAGAGGATTTTCTAATCCACATCCATGGTCACTAATTTTGTCAGTAGTAACCTATTACTTCGATATATTTCAAAATTGATTTTATATTTTATATATAAAATATATAGATAAATAACATTAGAATGACTGTGTGTAAAATGACTAAAAAAGATTGTCACAAAACAAGTATAATTTATGAGTTTCATTTTTTTGAAAAACAGGTGTCATGCCAGTATTACAAAAAATATTTTTTATTAATTGAGAGACAGTAACAATCATTGAATCCCTTTGCTGACAAGTGCAAAAGAATATTGTAGCAGTCCACAAGTGTGTTTTGTTGCCTATTGCTAAGGAGGAAGTTGAATGGATTGATATATGTGCATCTTGGTGTGCTCACATGAACACGAGAGAGACTCTAGTCACATGTGCAGACAGGATGTGGCAGAGAGATTGTGCAGGAAATGCATCACAATGCAAAGCTGCCTGGTGAAAAAGACACTGCAACTCTTTCCAGAGAAAGAAAAGTTTTTGTTATCTAGTAGTCCCATTGAAGGGGATTCACAGGACAGGATAATGTTTCGAGATTGAAATCAAAGTAAAACCTCTTTTCCTCCTGAAAAGTTCCCCAGATTAAAACAAGACATATTTATATGTCATTATACTTGAATCTTTTTTTTTTTTTACCGCTATAATCACCAATAAA
>RJVU01036174.1:5587396-5604356 GCA_003731715.1 Anabarilius grahami | reverse complement strand
GCTGATCCTTTTATTGTATTTATATAGTGGATTGTAATCTAATTTAATTAAGTTAAATAGTTAAAGTCATCATGAAATCAAAATTGACAATTCATATTTTTATGGAATATTGCAGTATTTATTATAAATGATTTATCTGTGCACATCATTATTTTTTTTTTTTATTCATGTGCCCTTAACTAAAATAACTTCCCCTCCCTCTTGCACCCACATCTTTTCTCTTGTCTGATGACATTTACTGGTGCGAGGGTGAGACAACCTGTCACAGAAATAGCAAACCACAACAATCCAACCATCAGTTCCAGATGGACAAAATCAAAGTCCCGCCCTACTTTTTTTTCTTGTTGGAGATTTATGTCAAAAAATGTTGCAAATTCAGTATAATGCTGACATTAAAAAGGTGATTTTACAATTCAAAAAAATAAATAAATACAACGTAGTGGCAAGTTGGCAACATATTTAAATCAGTGGATCTCTTTTTGACTACAAATATATATATATATAAAAATCAGCTTATCAGCTTATTTTTATGCTTGTTTTGTCTTATTTTAAATTATTTTAAAGGTACAGGTAGCTTTTGTCCCTCTAGCTGTTAAAAAACAAAACTGCATGTATTTTGCGGAACAACATTGTTTTTTTGGTGCTTCGGCCCTGCGTGACTATGTAGATGAATTACAACATTTCAAATCTCTCCGTTCTCACCATCTCCGAAAAGCCAATGTTGATTCTTGTTTTATTACGAGCTCTGTCGCGTTCTGTTTTCGCAAGCAGAAGCTCCTCTGTCCGGCGTTCCCCGGAGGTTTGAGGTTTAGTATGCTCCACGACAACTTTTCTCACTCATTGTGACAACTAACCTATGCCACTCTCACACCATACACGCGTCAAAGTAGCCAGAGCAACTTTCCTCTATTTATGGATATGACGAGATGCGCTGACGAGTGACACAAGTTTGCAATTTTGCACGAAAAGCATCCCACTCAGTCTAAAAAATAAACACTTATATTAGGCGTACCTAGTGGTAAGACAAAAACATGTTTTGGAAGAAGGATTGATGCTGTATTGACTCATTTTTGTTAATTTTGAACAAAAAAGTTACATAGTGTACCTTTAAGTCCTCTTGAGGTCTCCTTTGAATTTCTTTGAGGCCCCCTGGTGGGTCCAGCTCCCGGTTGTGAACCACTGATTTAAATGCTCTGCCAACCTCTACAACACCATTGTGTCATGGCAGCAGGTTTGGCAAAGCCAAGCATCACTGACATTTTCTTTAAAATTTCAAAATGAAACATTGCATTAGTTCATTGTCAGTTTGCAAAAGTAAATGTGTGTGAACCTCACTGAGCACCTTAACCTGTAAAGGAGGGGTTGTTGAAAGCCTCTGTCATGCCTGAGGACTCAGAAACAACATAAACCACTTTCCTAACTACTGTCCAAGTTCTGCACAGACTCACTCTTTCCATTCACACACGGTGAGGGTAGTACTTCCAGCTTATTACCTAGTTGAGACAATATTCCCTCTGTCTACAGGGTTTAATATGACTTTGTCGACCATAGCAGGTGAGTAAATAATGGCCTTAAAACAAACACATTCAAAACAAGCATCTGTGCAGCTTTGTTATTTATGCCAATAGAGAATAGACCATCTTTGTGTTTTTGTTGACTGTAATGTAGTTTGATTTGGAAATTTTGGTGAAATTTTTCATTGCTTGATTGTTAATATTTCACATATGCTTCGCAAGCTGTTATTCAGTTCCTCACATCTACAGTATACATTTATTCCAGTGCCTCAGGCTGTAACAGATGTGTAAATGTTTGTTAATGAACGTTACTGCTTCCTTCCACCTCTCCAGCCTCTCTGTCTGTCTTTCCTCTTGGAACTGTGAAGCAAAAGAGTCAGTCAGACTATAACACGTCTACTGATAGCAAAGATTAAGAACTGGAGAAGTACAGACAGCTGCACTTCGGCCGCTCTCAGTGGAGTGAGTTAAGAGCAACCTGCTAACAAAATGGGAAGCTCTTCCATTCACATTAAACCCTATGGCTGTGAGCCAATACACTTATTAGGATTGTGTGTCTGTGTATGGACAGGTGAAATAACCGAACCCAGGATATGGAGGCTGTTGTCAGGCATTTAAACAGAAGACTATCTAAATTACACTCCATCCTGTATTTTGGCCACAGACTTAGTTCCTCATTTTCAGTGGTTTTATGATGACAGAACCTCTCTGATAGTGGTTATCAGCATGGACGTCAGTTTTCGAGTGGACGCCATCTGCCCACCATTACAACCGTTTTTCCTCTCATCTTGTGAGTAATGTTTGTCTGGTGCTGGTAAATCAGTGTGCACCTGGTTAAAAGATTATATTGATTGCCAACGTAATTTCAAGGTCTATTTCCACGACAGCCTTTGAGACAGGAAAGCCATCTGACCAGTAGTTATATAATAATTATCTGGCCTGTTATGTGGAAATATGTGTGTCAATACTTGGATTACGTAGATGAAAAAGGGAATTTCACAACAATTCTTAAAGCTTTTTATAGAAAGTCCCAAAAGAAACAGCAGGAAGGGAAAGCAGGTTGTTGCAGGAAGCACTGATATAACAAGCACTGATAAGTAGGTAACATAAGTTCAGTTTAAAAAAAAAAAAAGACTGAAGATTTCCACATTAAATGCACAAAAGTATGTTTTGCCGACTTTTTTGTTTTGGAGCTAGAGGTCAAATTGCAAACTAAAAGGAGCTGCGAATATTGCTGTTCTTTGATTCATTTCAATGTGGTTGACAAGGCTGATGGCACCAGTTTAGAATACGATAAGGATATTATGCTTTCTATTTTTCCATGGCATTCTTAATGGAATATAGTAAGCTATTCCAAATTGAGCTTTACTAGCGAATGTCCTGAAAAAAGTGTGAATTATGGCGGCGTTAGAGGGATCTGACCCCCTAATTAAGACTGGAACCCTCTCAAAGAAGTGGAAACAAAATTAAATATATTTAAACAGCTTTTTCAAGCCTTTTAGTAACCACAAAAATTTGCATTGAAAGTTATTAGAAATGGGCTATTAAATACAGAAGTTTCGTTCGCTTGAGTTGGTAACCATATAGCAAGAGTGAGCGCTTAGTGTTCATTCATTATCAAAACATAAGTACTGCCATTTTATTTTATGACAATATAATAGATTTACGTACCACAAACACCTCACATAAACTTAGTTTTTTGTTTAAAAAATTTCCTCCTGTGGTAAAAATCAAGTTTTTAATGTTGTTTATATGTCTATGTCGTGTTTGGCCCCATGTCCACCGAAGCGCTTTTTCCAGCGGCTAGCGTACTTTTTAAAATGGTTTTCAATGGGAGCACAGCGTTTTTTTAAACACCAAGAGCGTAACGAGGCGCTGAGCGTCTTTTTCACGCTCAAGCGCTACGTTTTTTACCGGTCACCTCGAGTTGAAGAATGTTCAACTTTGACTAAAATGCTGCGCTCATCACTGTCACTTTTTAGCCAGCCGTCCAATCAGAGTGGAGGAGGGGCGGGACAAATACAACACAGGCCAACTGTCAACACTCTTGCTGTACAACAACATCAACAAGCAGAGAATGGAACAAAATGGATGACAAATTAATATTGCTGGTCTCCGAACATACATAGTAAGTACTCTACATTGTGTCGACATTTTTAGTCTGAAACGAATTATCTGCGAAATCAGTTACAAGTAACAGTGCCGTGGATATTCCGTATCATAGCAACAAAGCGTCTCAACTGAAAAAAAAGGGAAAAATCGCTCCGAAGCGCACTCAAACGCTCACAGATACGTGTTTTCAGCAGAGCATCTAGCATTTTCAGTTGGCTAAAAACGCTTTAGCCTTTTAGGTGGACGCGGAGCCTTTTAGACAAACCATGTGTAAATTCATAAGTCAACACCATTGCTGAGTATTTTCTGTTTAAAACTGCAGTGATCTAAAGAGAGTTTCAAAAACATGGTTTGAAAACGCTGGTGTTTGTGACGTCACAAACTACCTTGTAACCAATCACATAAACGTCCCAGCGGACTTTAGCATATCATTAACTATGACCGCTCTGAAGCAGGAGAGTCGCAAGAAGCCAGGTTATCCTGGTATATTTTTCTGTTGATATACAAAATTGTGTAGATTTAGCAATATAGCAGGTGTATAATGTATATTACGATGTTATGATGAACTATATGCCTTTCTTCTGGCGTTCTGAGTTGTTCAAAGTGTTTCTAAGGATACTGATTGTTAGAAGGCATCTGTCTGACTCAGATGGCGAACGGCAACATGGTTTGTGTAACATTAGCAACACATTATTAGCTGTTTGATAATGTAGTCAAGCAAAAGGCTAATCATATTAATTACCGTTGTGTGTCCGATATTGTAAAGAGCGATACCATTGTGCTGCGTTTACCTCAGTAAGTTGACCGTGTGGATCTCTGAGCTTGTGCGAGTGAGTGAAGGCGGGGCTACTTAGCATATTCATAGATCCGCGTATATTAAATGAAGCTACAGTTACATTCAAGCTATTTTAAGACAATTTTTTTTCACAGGAAAAATCTTTTAAATATGCCATTTTGGAAAGTTTTAAAGGGATAAAATGATTGACTACAAAATTATTGAGGGGGACTTTAAGATAGTAGACTGTTAACTGTGAGAAATGTGGCAAAAAACTATTTGCGTTACGCAAATCTAACATCAACAGATTGCACACCGAAAATGAAATTAAATACTATAGAAAGTCTTTATAGAACTTACATTTTGGAAGACATTGCACATAATGTGGGTTTATTTTGGTGACTCTGTATTGTCCTGTGTATTGTTTCTCTCTAAGAGATCAAAGATACATATCGCCCCGTGGAGATCAGAGGGAAGACACTGTGTACTTGTGCACGTCTGTTTGTGCCTCGTGAATGGTGCCTTCTCTACATGGTTATTAAAAGAAATGAACACATGCATTAGTAGTAAAAGCTTTCATCTCAATGCTGAAAGGAAATGTCTTTGCTAAAACTAAGGCACACTACAACACCAAAGAAAAGATACTTCAACAGAATATGGCCTTGCCTTGCAGTGAATGGATTTTCGAACTGTACACTGAGAGATTTTTTTTATGCTTTGTTGTTATTACTACGGTTGCCCAAAAACACCTCAAGTGGAACATAATGTCCAGCCAGGTCTCACTAACTGAATGTTTTTGTTGTTGTTGTGTGTGTGTGTGTGTGTGTGTTTGAACAGCTTGGCTCTGCAGGTCCATTCTGTATCACTGGTGAGCGTGTTTATCAGGAGGTCGGGATGTTGATTCATCAGGGTTTTCCAAGAGGCCAAGCCATCGCTGCGTTCCAAGAACGAGAGGAAGAGAGCTGAAAGCATGGAACTTGGAGATACAGTACATCGTTCCCGCGTGTTTTCCAGTGTAAATTCCAGATGAAGTAGGTCATCTTGACCAGCTGCCTGTAATCACACTACTTTCTCTCTTACTGAACTATCACTGTCACCCAATATCAATGAACGGATGCTTCAACCAGCCAATCAGAAACACAATAGGTCAGACATTGATATACAAAAAATTTCGGTAACACTTTGATTTAGGGTCCAATTCTCACTATGAACTAGTTGCTTATTAGCATGCATATTACTAGGATATTGGCTGTGTATTAGTTCTTATAAAGCACATATTAATGCCTTATTCTGCATGACCTTATTCTACATCCCATAATCCTACCAAATACCTAAACTACCTTACTTACTATTAATAAGCAGTAATTAAGTTTACTGAGGCAAAGTCATGGTTGATAGTTAGCTAATAGTTGGACCCTAATCTAAAGTGTGACTAAAATTTCAAATGTTTTTTGACTTCTTTTGTAATGTTTATCTGCAGTTGATAATTTGGATCCTGTTGACTTGCAGTGAAAAACATTTTGGCTTCTGTTATTTAGAAAGTTTCAATGACTAATATTCTATGACTATAATTCACAGAATCACAGAAAGTTTTAAAAAAATAAAATAAATGGATACTTTTTTTCATCAAGGACACATAAAAATAAATAAAGACATTTTTCTTGAGCAACAAATCATATTAGAATGATTTCTGAAGGATCGTGTGACACTGAAGACTGAAGTAATGATGCTGAAAATTCAGCTTTGCCATCACAGGAATAAAATAAATTTTAAGATATATTAAAGTAGAAAACAGTTATTTTAAATTGTATTAATATTGCAAAATATTACTGTTTTGACTGTATTTCTGATCAAATAAATGCAGCCGAGTGAGCATAAGAGACTTCTTTCCAAAACATTAAAAATCTCATTAGCTTATAGTGCCAAAATGGGGCCTTCCCACTGACTGTCTGCCCACTGACCGTCTCATGTGACAGTTTGTCATACACGGATTAAAAAGAGACAAATATGCATATCTGCATCATCTCTGAGGTCAGGATATTTATAAAGACCAAGAGCGTAATGTCATATAAGGCAAAAGAGTTGTATACTAATATCAGAAATTAGACATTAGACAACAAATATGTTCCCCTGTAATTGAAGTGAAACTCCTAAAAAACACCTAAAAGTGAAAAATCCCTATTCCAGCGACTGGTGATGTATTAGTGACAGTGTTATTAGTCAGTGTGTGAGATATGAAAAGCATATATAATGAGGCTGAATTCAAAAAAGTAGTATTGACGACAACGAAAGAGGCAGATGGACGAATGCAAACAGCAGCCGTCGCGCTGTTATCACGTAGGCGTTGGGTTCTATGGAGCAAGAGGAAGTTCTGTGGTTTCTGATTGGTTGCCACAAGTTTTCCGTTTGCTGACAGATCTCCATGATCTCTGCAGCCAGTCTGATTTAGACATGGAGCGGTTTGTCACCTCAGCATTGGTTAGTTACAACAGAAAGAGTATGACATAGGAGGACATTTCTGAATACATACTGTAGGGCTAAAACATTCAGTCTGACTTTAATTAGATGAGATAAGTCTCTTATGAAACACAAACAGATTGAATAACTTCCCCATCCTTCTTCCATTTCTTCTTCCACTATTAAAGTTTACTTGGCGACGGCAACCCTGAGTGAATGAAGGAAACTCTGAGACAGTATTACTGTTGTGCTGTCTATGAGCTGTTCCTTGGAGCTATCAACATCAGTATTGGACTATGCAAGAAAAAAAAACAAGAAATTTAAAAAGACTGCTTGAATCTGCATGAGTGAGTCATAGATGGCGTCGGTCCTGGTTTGGAGCGAAATCAGACACAACGGTAGAGGTGTTGGCTGAGGCAGCGTCCCTCTTAACACTTGCCGCCTCTCCTTTTCCTGGCTGAGCCCTTAGCTTGAGCCTCAGCGCAGCTTCCTGACTGTTTTCCTGTTCAGCTCTGGGAATGCAAACTACGTGCACCCCCACCCTTCACTGCTTCCCTGCATTTGGAAGTTCATAGTGACACCCAGTGTCCCATATTAAAAGTTAACCCTAAACCTGTTGTGTCCTATTTGATACACAAATTTAAGGCCTCTAAATTATCGACATGATATTAATTTAGGCCTCTAATTATTGACAAGTTATGAAGATATTTACTTCATAACTTGTTAAATATGGATTTATTTATTTTTTTTTACACAAACGCATCGCTTCGATTCAGAAGGCCTTTATCAACCCCCCAGAGCCGTGTGGAGCACATATTTATGATGGATGGAGGCACTTTCTTCAGCTCATACTCGTTGATCCCTATCACTGCCATTATAAAGCTTGGATGCGTCAGGATATTTATTAATATTTCTGCGATTGTGTTCATCAGAAAGAAGAAAGTCATATACACCTAGGATGGCTTGAGGGTGAGTAAAGCTTGGGCTAATTTTCCTTTCAAAGTGAACTAATCCTTTAAAGCCCATTTACACCAAGGATGATAACTATAATGACGATAAAGATAAAGTTCTAAAAATAAAAGAATAGCACAACTATAACGGCACTGAGAAACAATAATGTTGTAATCACTTTCAGAAAGTTTTGTTTTTTCAGCTGATGAATGATAAAAACAAAAAAGCCAATCAGAATCCATCCTGCTTCAAAGAGCTTGAGCATTTAAAGCGGCAGATGACAAAGCTGCAGCACGCTCTTGGAATAAACAGAACGATATCGTCCGCTGGTGTGGACGCTAATATAGTTATCATTCTTAGTGTGAACGGGCCTTTCGATTTTTCTGATTATTATTTCAGGCTTTACAGGATAAAATTAAGAGTGAAACTAGACATTCTGAAGAAAATGTGAATAATTTAAGTAGCTCCCACAATGCTAGAGTGTTTTGGTTGGCCATTGCTGTGCACTTAATAAGGTGTTTAATTTAAGAGCATTGCTAGGTAGTTGATTCAGTCAAAATGCCATCAAAAGAGTCTGAATGATACTCTGGCCCCTATAAATGGCTCAGGTCACTTCTTAAATGCAAGACTACTACTTCAGGCAGAAATCGTTAATCCAATCACAAAAGTATAGCTCATTCTTTTTGGAAGTTTGGATAGCAACTAATGAGAAAAAACAAGTACTCCAAAGAAACTTAAAAAAAGCATGCAGACTCATGGTATCTTCTGGTGCAAGTCAAAGTTGGGAAGTTGTAATTATCAGTTCAGGTGCATTCAATTCACTTAAGAGCATTTCAACAAAATGAAGAATAAAGAATAAGCATCAAGTGTGTTTTTGCTTCCCTACTGTGAAATATGTATATCCGCGTGAACGACTTCTTGAAGGTGAAAAAAAAATGTAGGGCGGGGCTTGATTTTGTCCATCGAGAATTAAAGGTGCAGTAAGCAATTTCTAAAAATCATTATTGAACACTGTTGATATTTAAAATCAACCCAAACAAACACACCCAACCCTTCATTGCTCTGCCCCCAAAATGCACAAACATGCAATGCAAGAGTGGATGTCTCTTTATCATAGCAAAATAAAGCTTCACGAAAAATAAAGCAAAGATGACGAACGAACGACAAGAAGAACAAAAAAATGAACATACAGTACATTAGTATATACAAGCAAGAGTTCATTGTTAGTCGCCAGCAGCACACACTCAAAAGCAATGTTAGCCACGTATGGAACAGAAACAAAACAACCTCTCCATCTTTTTTTAGGCCTTCCCGCTTAAAGGGTTAGTTCACCCAAAAATGAAAATAATGTCATTTATTACTCACCCTCATGCCGTTCCACACCCGTAAGACCATTCATCTTCGGAACACAAATTAAGATATTTTTGTTGAAATCTGATGGCTCAGTGAGGCCTGCATTTCCTCTCTCAAGATCCATTAATGTACTAAAAACATATTTAAATCATATTTAAAGCATGTCGAATCATGATTCGGATTGCGTGTCAAACCGCCAAACTGCTGAAATCACGTGACTTTGTCGCTCCGAACCACTGATTCGACACGCTGATTCATAACGCTCCGAAGCTTCCTGAAGCAGTGTTTTGAAATCGGCCATCACTATATAAGTGATTATTTAGGGTTTTTTTGGCACACAAAAAATATTCTTGTTGCTTTATAATATTAATATTGAACCACTGTACTCACATGAACTGACTTAAATATGTTTTTAGTACATTCATGGATCTTGAGAGAGGAAATGTCATTGCTGGCTATGCAGGCCTCACGGAGCCATCAGATTTCAACAAAAATATCTTAATTTGTGTTCCGAAGATTAACGAAGGTCTTACGGGTGTGGAACGACATGAGGGTGAGTAATTAATGACAGAATTTTCATTTTTGGGTGAACTAACCCTTTAATTCTAATTAAAGCTTTTCTAATCCTAAAGCTTTTGCCTGATTATAACCCTTCTTTTTCCAGTGATAGCTTTTCTCTTTTGTAATGTCTCAGTCCTCTCTCTTTCTACAGTCTTTCTTCAAATCTCCCTCTTGCTCACTCTCTCTCCTCCCCCATCATAAGTGGACACGCCCTCTACTGCTGATTGGCTACAAGTTTGTTGTGGCGCTCGGGTCTGATCCACTTTCATCAGCTTTTTCCAGTAATCACTTACTGCACCTTTAATTGAATCATTGTCGTTTGCTGCGATCTCAAGCGAGTGACCGCTTTCTAAAACGGCCGGATTATTGTCCTGCTCTTACGCTGGTGCACACATTATCAGAGAAGTTGTTACAAGGGGGAGAAGTTACTGTTTTTGATTAAAGATTACGAGGTCTCATAAATAAAAAAATAAAAAAATAGTGTTGTGCACACATAAATCATTTATCATAAATATTCCTAAGTTGGAGGTTTTACTTATTCTTTATGGAAGGAAGTCTTTGTTTTGTCATTGAGTTATCACTCGAATCATATTGGAAAAGTGAGAGATCAGAATGAAATCTCACACACTTGGACAGCCATTACACATGTTTGAGAGAGTGGGTAGTTTACCAGCCCAGAGAATGTGAGAGTGGGCACAATCAAAAGAGGTCTTTCAGAGGGACAATGATGTTGGTGTGAGAGACAGAAAACAGGCAACAGCAAGAATCAAGAAGTCTTGGACTGAAATCATACAGAAAAGGCCAAGTATTATTAAAATGTTAAAAATTAAAGATGTCTTCAAAGTTGTGACGTATTTAGGAAATGAAATCTGGAACAACGGCCTTTTCTTCAACAATGAGCAATATTGTTTAGAGGCTTTGCTAATTTCCACATTTTAAAAGGGGAAACAGTTGATCTGTGTTCTCTAGGACTCATTCAGCACATGCCAGCAATAATTTATGACTGCAGAAATGCAAAGCATTTTGCATATAAGACTGGCCAATAAGAAAAGACTAAGTCTGTACTCTATATCTATACTCAATTATTGAAATAGTTGCAGACGGCTTGAAAAAACTGAACGTTATATACTAAAAAACAAACAAACACAAAAAATGCATAAAATCGCATAAAGATAGATATGCTGCAACAGAGTCAGTACTAAACTGCACTGGAAACTTGAACAGAATTGTAGAGTGAATTCCATGCATTTGATCAGGGACTGCCCTCTAGTGGGTCAAATCAATCATCCAGTTACAACATTTGAGTCTAGATAATATTGTCATTTATCTATTTTTTTTAAATAATGACAATGTATGGAAAAGCCCAAGACAATCTGCTAAACTTTTAAAATTATGTTCCACAGAAAAAAAGAACGTCATACAAGTAGAGTTAGGGTTAGAAAGGGTTAGGGTTTGCAGGCATATAAAGTTTGAAAGAATATGAAAATGATATGGAAAGTTCTTCATAACTAAAGTGCTTCTCTATATTTGCTGTTTGTGTATGCATTCACCCTGTCAAATGATAGTATGCAAAATATGGTTCTGTTTATAGTGTTTGTACAGTTTCCAGCTCCTATCTTTCCACTCGGACACATCCCGAAGCGATGCTATGGGAGTATTAGCACCAGTAGC
The DNA here is from genome assembly GCA_003731715.1 of Anabarilius grahami. Classification (NCBI taxonomy): domain Eukaryota; kingdom Metazoa; phylum Chordata; class Actinopteri; order Cypriniformes; family Xenocyprididae; genus Anabarilius; species Anabarilius grahami. The sequence continues at coordinate 5,592,962 of RJVU01036174.1, read as the reverse complement.
TGTGTAACTTGAGCAAAGGTTCTTGTCCCACAGCTTCACACAGCAGAGACACCTGACCCTGTGCTGCCCCGAGCAGAAATTCAACACAGCAAAATAAACCAGTGTTTATGGGAAATTTAGTCAGTTGGACACTACCTAACTAAGAGCCAAGCTCTTAACTATTAGCACTATTCCAACAAACATGGCAGTGTGTGTCCTCATGTAGCACTGTCATCCACAGATGGATAGATAATTAACCTAGGGGTAATTTTGTGAAAGTGCATAAATGTACAGCTATTATATGTATTTATTCATTTGATGTAATGTGGAAAAATAAAGGGAAATACATACATACATTCATGTCTGAACCTTCAGAAATCATTGCTGCTCAAGAAACGTGTTGGAAACAGTTTTTGTTGAAATCGTTTTCCAGGATTTTTTGATGAACAGTAAGTTCAAAAGAACAGCATTTATTTGAAATAGAAATCTTTTGGAACATTATAAATGTCTTTACTGTTTCTTTTGATTCATTTAATGCATCCATGCTGAATAAAAGTAATAATTTCTTTCAAAAAAAAAACTTACTGACCCCTAATTTTTGAACAGTAGGCTAGTGTATACTAATGGATATAAATGTTTTAATTAAATTAAGACTGAAGCCTTGATGGATTTGTCGAGTACCATGGTTGGCTATAGAAGTTTATTTTATTTTATTTTATATATATATATGCTATAATTTTCCGGCTGTAGTTTGGTGTCAGTAAGTAGGATTTTTTCAGGCGCTTGAAAACTATTGGGTTTCGTCAAGGGCACACCGGGGGTCTAATATGGTTATGAATTCACACCAACGCTGCTAAACCATGTGCTAAATGTCGACACGAATCAAGTGTCAAAGGCTTTGGAAAGACATCCTTCTCATTTGAGAACTGTGTATGAGTATTGAGTTTGTGCATCCATGAGGTGTGAGCTGTCCTTTACTTGATGACAGACCAGATATCACAGCACTACAATCAACATCATTTCGCCTCATCCAAACAATGTTTTTTTTTTTAATTAACGTATTGCACCAGCAGAGGGCGTATATGATCTATAATGGGCCTATAATAAGTCCTACAGCAGTAGCTTAATGTGAAATTATAAAGTAATGGCCAATAAGTGCAAAAGAAAACCTATTTAAAGCAGAAGCTTCCAACAGACACAACAGGTTCTGAAAAACTTCTATACAAACCTGGATTTTTCATTATGACTCTAATTGAATATCTTTAGGGCCTACTTTTATAAAACATTACTGTATTATTGTTTTGAATGTTTGATATCCCAATTAACCTAAAATCGATTTAAAGACATTGTCTACTCTGCCACCTTCCCCCTACACAAACGACTCTGTGTTTGTCATCTTGGTACCGCATAGGCAATGATAGTGTCTTCAACTAAAACCGGAATGCACAGAGGGATTGACAGTGGACTACAGAGCTGAGACTCAATATCTTGTGGTCCCCTAACAAACTCACTGGTGTAATTTATGTGGTCTATATTTAAATATGGCCTCCTATCTATTTACTGGAGCGCCAGGAGTGGAACTGGATAAGGTGAATGGTGAATTAAGCCTGCTGGAGAAATGCCTGAACTCTAGGAAGCACTGCACTAGAGGCTCTGGGATTCCAACACAATAATGTGGTCCAGTTCAAAGTGAATTTTTGAAGAATATCTTGAATATTACACTCTCAGGAAAAATAAGGTTCTGTGTGGCTCTGTATAGAACCAGAGGATTTTTGACTAACTTTTAAAGAACCTTTATGCCAAAAAGGTTTGTCATCAGTAAATGTCTTAAATGATTGTATAATACTTTCATGTTTTATCAAAATTTAATTAAAATAAAAAATGATCCTATTTGGGAACCCCTAAAAGATTCTATATATGAAGCGCCTAACTGGTTCTTTAAGGACAGTTCACACAGACAAACACCAACAAACACATTTGTTGGGTTTTGTTGAATCAGTGTGTTACCCTTGTCAGCGTCTGTCAGTGTTGGTCAGGGTTTGTTTTCACCCGACTATATTTTATCAGTATTTGTTGGTGTCGGGGCAGTGTAAACATGAGTTATTTTTCATAAAATTCTAAATTCAACAGCCAACTTGTTTGTTAGCGTTTGTCTGCGTGGTGTGAATTGGCTTTTATAGAACCTTTTCTTCTAAGAGTGTAGTTTCTATAGAATGGAAGTTAATTAAAGGGTTAGTTCACCCAAAAATGAAAATAATATCATTAATTACTCACCCTCATGTCGTTCACACCTCTAAGACCTTTGTTCATCTCCGGAACACAAATTAAGATATTTTTGATTAAATCTGATGGCTCAGTGAGGCCTGCATAGACAGCAATGGTACTTCCTGTCACAAGATCCATAAACATATTTAAATCAGTTCATGTGAGTACAGTGGTTCAATATTAATATTATAAAGCGATGAGAATATTTTTTGTGTGCCAAAAAAACAAAATAACGACTTTTTAACAATATCTAGTGATGGCCGATTTCATAACACTGCTTCTTGAAGCTTCGGAGCTTTACGAATCAAATCAGTTGATCGGAGCGCCAAAGTCACGTGATTTCAGCAGTTTGGCGGTTTGATACACGATCCGAATCACTGATTCAACTCAAAAGATTCATAACGCTCTGAAGCAGTGTTTTGAAATCGGCCATCACTAGATATTGTTAAAAAGTCATTTTTGGGGTTTTTTGGCACACAAAAAATATTCTTGTTGCTTTATAATATTAAGGTAGAACCACTGAATTCACATGAACTGTTTTAAATATGTTTTTAGTACCTTTATGGATCTTGAGAGAGGAAGTACCATTGCTGGCTATGCAGGCCTCACTGAGCCATCGGATTTCAACTAAAATATCTTAATTTGTGTTCCGAAGATGAACGAATGTCTTAGGGGTGTGGAACGATATGAGGGTGAGTAATTAATGACATTATTTTCATTTTTGGGTGAACTAAGCCTTTAAGACTAGAGCTGACAAATGCCTTCCAAAAAAGCAAAAGTGCATATGATCTGTGGGTGATATTACAAACGACTTCTGAAACCATTTGGTAAATTTGTGAGGAACGAACCAAAATTTAAGCTGTTACTTGATATTTGTCCCTACCAATGAGCTGTAAATCTTTGATGATGGATATTTGACTCAGTCAGTTGAACGCAAGAACCAGATTCATATGCGCTGCGTCTGAAATCTCATACTGTATAGTTGTTACTACATTTGGTTTGGAAACCTACTTCGTGACCATTCTATTTATGAATGTGTGTAGTATAAATGTAATCCGGTGTGGTGAGAAATTGAGTCCCCCCAGGAATTGGGTCTCCTTTAGGACCCCATTGGTTTAACAGACTTTTAATAGGTAGCATTTTTATCTGATTATAATTCCTGCAAAATCACATTATGATTTAAAATACGTTATAATGACCATTAATGTTTTTTAAATTACATGGTTCATATACTAGTACATAACTAAGCTATATGTTGTGAAATCAAGCATTTCTTGTTCTGTTTTTTTTTTTGTTAGCTTATGTACTAGCATAGCATATATCTATCCGATTAGCCTGCTAGCTTAGCTTATATTATATTAGGTATGTTTTTTGCTTCCAATTAATGTTTCCAGTTTGTTTATTATGCAGTACTTAGGCATTCATTTTATATTTCAAGTATGTTGTTTGTGCACTTAATGTAATAAACATACAACAGTGAAATAGGTTATAATTAGTCAAGACATCACAATAACAACTTTTGATCAGGCATTACCACCTGAGTCCTAAAGGAGACCAAATTCCTGGGTGGGGGGACTCGATTTCTCATCCGCCATGTTGTTACTGTCACGTGACCTACGGCGTCAGTTGTGTCGCTTGACCGCCATTCACAAATCCTCTCGCCTCATGGGATAGTAAAGTGTTCATCAAAAGCGCACTTCAGAATCTAGTGGAAGTAGTAGGTCATCCTGGTACTTTTCGCCAATTTTTTTTTTTTGAATACCATGTATTCGGACATACTACTCTGTTGGCGTACTGTTTTTCGATACTATGTATTAGAGAAGTATTCGATTTCGGACGCAATTAAGTTTTTTGGCTGAATCTTAGACCAGTTTTATGAACTGAATCAAATGATTAATGGAAAAAAAAAATGACTCCAAAGCATGATTTGTTCTGGAATTAGACTTTATTTCTGTCATAAAGATGCCAATTAGAGCTAGTGCGTATGACAGGATTTTCTGTGAATAAAGAATTTCTAAATATTGTTCTTAAAAAATTAGACTAAAAATAATGCAAGAGCAACAGATGTCCTCATTGAAATAAAACTACAGCGATCAAGTTGGTGGTTCACATTTGATAGCTTTAGCTTGGATGTATAAGGCAGCTGTCGGGCTTCGGCTAAGCCTTTTGGGACTTGTCAAGGTCAAGTTTAAGATCCAGCCAAAGTCAAGAGACCTTATCTTAGCACGTTTGCATATCATTGCATAATCAGTGTGCTAAGCTACGGTTCACTCGAGACAACAAACTGGCTATTCAGGGGATGATATGCTCTTGATTTGATTCAAAAGCCAGGCTGCGTTCAAGGCTCTCCAGGCATGCTGCAGCGTGGTAAGCCACATGATGCAGTTACCAACATACAGACAGGGGGAGCTCACTCTGTCCTGTAAGCTAACAGCTGTACGTAAATCACTTTGATTCAACAACAGGTGCCCGAAAAAGCCCATGCAGCTACCGGGTATGTGCTATATGTTTAAATGAGCAGTGCGTGATGTTCTATGGTGCATAACGTTACTCAAACAAAACGAAATGGGTACGTGCACATCCCAAAAAAAAGCAGGTGCGTGACCAGAAACATCCAAGAAGGCCTTCAAGAAAGAACAAAAGGGCACTGGCACAATGCTCTCAAACTCTGTTTTAATAATAAACAAACCTTTCTGTCTTATATTAGTTTCAAAAACAATCTTATCGACCTCAAACTTTAACTTTTTATTTTGTTATATACAGTGGGTACGGAAAGTATTCAGACCCCCTTAAATTTTTCACTCTTTGTTATATTGCAGCCATTTGCTAAAATCATATAAGTTCCTTTTTTTTCCTCATTAATGTACACATAGCACCCCATATTGACAGAAAAACACAGAATTGTTGACATTTTTGCAGATTTATTAAAAAAGAAAAACTGAAATATCACATGGTCCTAAGTATTCAGACCCTTTGCTGTGACACTCATATATTTAACTCAGGTGCTGTCCATTTCTTCTGATCGTCCTTGAGATGGTTCTACACCTTCATTTGAGTCCAGCTGTGTTTGATTATACTGATTGGACTTGATTAGGAAAGCCACACACCTGTCTATATAAGACCTTACAGCTCACAGTGCATGTCAGAGCAAATGAGAATCATGAGGTCAAAGGAACTGCCTGAAGAGCTCAGAGACAGAATTGTGGCAAGGCACAGATCTGACCAAGGTTACAAAAATATTTCTGCTGCATTTAAGGTTCCTAAGAGCACAGTGGCCTCCATAATCCGTAAATGGAAGACGTTTGGGATGACCAGAACCCTT
>RJVU01036174.1:5570943-5586637 GCA_003731715.1 Anabarilius grahami | reverse complement strand
ACAGCACCTGAGTTAAATATATGAGTGTCACAGCAAAGGGTCTGAATACTTAGGACCATGTGATATTTCAGTTTTTCTTTTTTAATAAATCTGCAAAAATGTCAACAATTCTGTGTTTTTCTGTCAATATGGGGTGCTATGTGTACATTAATGAGGAAAAAAAAGGAACTTAAATGATTTTAGCAAATGACTGCAATATAACAAAGAGTGAAAAATTTAAGGGGGTCTGAATACTTTCCGTACCCACTGTATATAATCTCAAAAATAGCTAATGCAAATCTGCTTTGTTGAACAGACCAAGCAACGACTCTTCTGAAAAGGTGATTTAACAGCAAGTATTTTGTCCACTAAAAAAATTAAAATAAAAAAAAGATTTAGATCTAAAGAAATGAATAGTGCTTTTTATAAATACACAACATGGCTCAAGGTATGTGGACACCCCTTCATAATTAACAGGTTTGGGTTTTCCCACTACACCCAAAGATAACAGTTGCATGAACTCAAGTATATAATCTCCTCAGACAAGCATTTTCAGTGGAATGGAAGAGCTCAGACTTTCAACGTGGCACTTTCATATCCCAATGCAGAAGAGCTTCCACTAAGGCCAAACCTGAACCCTGCTGAACTACTGAACGCCTTTGGGATGAATTGGAATGCAGACTGCAAGCCAGACCCATTACCCAGCATCAGCACCTGACTACACTAATGTCTTCTTGTGTCTCAATGCGTGCAAATCCCCACCGCCATGTTCCAGCATTTAATGGAAAGTCTTGCCAGAACAGTGGAAGTGGTGAAGGAGGACCAATCCCCTATGGTGTTGAAATCAAATGTTTGACAAGTACACCACGGTTGTCCACTGGCACTGCAGCTTTTTCGGTGACCTTGAAAAAGCGGTTTCATTTTACAGGTTTTTAATTTAAACAGACAGCTCCCCTTAGGGTTGCTGAGATCACATGACCAGTAGTGTCATTTTTGGACATGTTTGGAGTGTTTATCATTTTAAATATATCTGTTCAAAGGTGTGGTTAATTTCTTTGTGAAAACTACTGTACTTGAGTGCACCTTTAAAACAGAATTGCCTTGCATGTACGTTTGTACTTTGTCAAACTATGTTGAATCAATAGCCTATAGTGACTGTTGCATGTCCTGTTGAGTTCTAATTAGACTATTTTCTTTTCTTATTTAAAATATGTGGGCTATTTTTTTATCTTTTTTTCTCGTAACACCTGTTCCGATCTGATCGCTTACTGCGTGTCTGCACAATGTTTTTCTCATGGTCTTGTGACCACTTCCTCGTCGTCTTTTTCCTATCCCGCCCCTAGTGACAACTTCAGCTCAACCTATGTGCCAACAACTCAGCAGCTGTAAGTTAATTGAACTGTAACTCTCCCTCGGTGCTCGTTTACCTTATCATCAGTTCTTAAAAGGTTTATTTTAAAAGTAATTAAGCTCGCGATCCGGCTTGTAAATGGACGCAGTAATGGAAAACTGTCGCGTCATTTAGCAACAAGCTCTTCTGCTGTATTCGGCTGGGCTTCCCCATATGGCAGCGCGCGCGGGAGGGATTCCTGCTACGTCAGCCAAAGCGCTTCATTGCGTCATTGGCGGAGCTTCCTCTTTTTTGGTCTCTGTGACAGAGACAGACACATCCTTTCTTTTCTCCGACCGCACAGTCAAAAGAGGAAGAGCGAATCTACTCAGAGATCGATGCGCGCGCGCGCGCGCGGCTCCCGGTCCTCTCTGCGCATCACAGGTGGAAGAAAGAAGGAGATTCCGCGGCTGCCTTAAGAAATAACAATCTCGTGAGCAAAAGTCTTTGATCAGGAAAAGATGTCAACTCGTGATAATGGCGGAAAGAAGCGGTAAAGCCAATTCTGAGTACAGACTGCGAGATGGAAATTGGCAAAAATCTGTCAGGAAAGAACGATTAAAGAAAGACTTCATTTCGAAAATGTGTGTTTTAGGGTGAAACCCTTCAAAAACATTCCCAGGTCATATTTAACACCAAAAAATCATAAGGAAGAAATTATTAAATTTGACTTACAGAATAAATAATTATATTATAACTTGCTTTACAGTTAGCCTATGTTTTTTCATTTGCATAATAAATGTAATTTGTACATCATGATTGTTGGCTATTTGAGTATTGCCTTTGATTATTTTTCCAATAGGCATATGGATGTTTATATATATATATATATAGGCCTACATACATTCATACATGTACACTGCCCTCCAAAAGTTTGGAAAGTGGGGTTTTGGACAATATTGGCATGAATCCTTTTTAATTTGTGATAATTTTGCACTGATAAGGGACAACACAAACTACGAAAACATATTTTATTACATAAACAGTTTATACATAGAAAAAACTAAAATTTTTGGTTCATCAAAATATCCACCATGAGCAGCTATCTGACCTAAACTGGGTTCTAATTGGTTCATTATATTCTAAACTTAATTTTCAATCAATTGTTGAAGCTATTAAGGTGTGCTGACCCAAAAATCGTTTACAAACCCGGGGCAAGTTTAAACCAGTAACCAGGCATCACAGCTGGCAAAGGAGCATGTCTGACTTTGACATGTTTATATTGCCATTATTATGTAATCAAAATGAAAATTATTATTGCTGCTCTTCAATGATAATGTCAAGTTACTTTAATGTATTTGCACCAAAAAATGATAAGGATTTATGCTGATATCATCCAAAACCACACTTTGCCCTCCAAAAGTTTGGAAACACCCCTGGCAGTGTATATTGGTTTGAAATGTGACTTGGACAAGATAATCAACCTTTATAAAGAATAAAGAAGATCACTGGAATAGCTCCATGCAGCATGTTGTTGTATATAAATTAGAGTAAATGGTAGTATATTTTTATCCTTTCAGCCAATATTGACCTAATTCTGTCCCAGGTCAAGCACAGGTAAAATATTCTCCGTGTGACACCCCCAGAGAAAGTATGCAAGTCAACTTGCCACTCTGCTACCATGTTGGCCGGCTCTGAATTCCTCTGCAAGACCCGTCAGCCTTGTTTTTAAATACCCAAGCTGGATACTGTGTCAGCGGCCTGCATTTCATGTTACTTCGCCCCCTGCACTTAAATCAACCTATTCAGCAAGACTGGGTCACTCGCTCACTGCGTTTTACTGAAAAAGGTTATACTTGGCTGGCATGTGGCAGAGAAAAATGGATTATGGCACGGAAACTGTGCGTCTTAGGCATGAAAGTATTGTGAGAAACAACTGATATGGACACGGCTTGTATATATCATCCCACTCAGAAATCACAGAAGGCATGTCTGGATCAGAACATGCTGCACACTTAATAGCAAGCATCTTACCTTCAGATGTTCATGGCTGGCTGTTGTTTTATTGTACCAAAAAGGTAGCCAACAAGACTCTCATTGTTAAAATGTACACCTACTACATGCAAAGACAGGATAATGCTCAACCTATAAAGAGGATGGACATCTATAAAGCTCTATTCTTTCAATGTCTTTCGTCTTGTGAATTATATCTGCAAGTTAAAGTGAAATGGAGGTATGGCACACATAAGGTCAGATTGATGACCTTATGGAGGAGCATGTCTGTAGATATGACAGACAGGGCCGTAACCACCAAATATTCACAATAGTGCTTTTTCAATGCCTGATTCTTACAATTGTACATTTGGTTCCCCGTAATATTGAATATTTCGTTACATTCTTTTTATTTATGCTCAAGAGCGCAATCTTAATATGTTTTGAAAAATAGGTTCATTAAAATAGACTTTTTTTTCAGACCCGAGTACTGGAAGTTCAAGAGTAGTGGTGCAGGATGCATGACACAGTAAAATAATATTTGTGACTTGAAGTTATGCTTGATATTCATTCTCAGTTAAAAGAAAAACATTTAAGATTGAGAATCACCGCATGGCACAAGAGACGTGGCATTTACTGGCACTGTCAATCCCTCACACGCCCTGCATTGTAGTACTTCAGACAGCGCTTACTTCCGTTTTAATTTTTTCTTCGAAGACTTTCATGTTTTGACTTGTTCAGCTTGTGCAGGTGTAGCCCTACCCTCTCCTCGTGGGCTCTTTGTGGTTTTCTTGGGGAGGAAAATGTCTAATTCAGTAACAGTAATAACAGATTTTAAGGGGGAATTTAAAAAAAAACGTCAAAATATTTAACCCATATATTATTTATTTTATTAACAAAAAATATACAGGCTACTTCAAATTTTATTTAAAAAAAAAAAAAAAAAACTTTTAATTTTCCTCATTCCACTCAGTGAATCCTGTTTAAAACGTTTTTTTGGTGTTTCTTTTTACTCTTTCTGTTGATCGTCTTTACTTATCTTCTAGTTATTTGTGTCTTCTCCTCCTTATTTTTAACTAAATTCAGCCAGTTGCACAGCAGTGCGCTGCTATAATTAGAACAATAAACGTGCGGATTGTTTGCGTCAATGGAATCCCGTGTGTGCGTCATGTCTTTTGACTTGCATGTCTTTTGAGTGCTCTGATTGGTCGGCAGCCGGAAAGATTTGCCGAGGATCTCCGCCCCTGCATGGCCATATTTGCCAGTGGAACGCCTCGAGAGGATGCACCTCTGACGTAACGGCACAATAAAGTAGTGCTATATATCTGCTCGCTCACAGAAATATGAGAAAACAGTCTTGTCTTAGCCGGGGACGTTTATACATGGTTATCCATCACTTGGAATACGGACGCTGTTAAGTCCCTCACCACAATACATTTTCAGGTACGTAAGGAGTTTTGCTTTTAATATTCGGAAGTCAGTTAATACCCTTCTCTTTGTTTTTTTATGCTTCTTTTAAATCCTGTACGAACAGAAAATGTGTTTTTAGTAATCTGAAGTATGTGTATGTGTTGAACTGAAATATTTACGCATTGTAATTGAATGTATTTGTATGTTTTACTACTTGGTGCGCGCGAGTTATTTCGAAACTAATAGCACAGTGCGTGTCCACCACAGTTACATTCGCAGAATGAGTTGGCTTGTAGTATTTAAAATGCTAGACAATTTGGATATACATACGCGATGTGAAACCGTACGAAATGAAGGATTAGACTAAAAGGGGGTGTGTGGTACAGTGGTTCGCTTCTGCACGCGCAGTGTCACGATGCAACAGGTGCTCGCGCAACAGCCGACAACTTAGCTGCACACATTCTCCTAATAAACCTGGCTGTACTTTGGCTATTTGAATTATACACATTTTGGTTGACTCTAAACCTCAATACACAACATACACCTTCATTTGGTGTACACACAATAGTAATAATAATAAAAAAAGAAACGTGTTTCAGCCTAATTTGTTTTTAGTAATATCATTTTGAGTCATGAATATAAAGAAGTTTTCTTAGAATTAGTCACTCACTTGAAAAAAACGAGTAATTGTAAAGTTTTATAATAATAATAATAATAATGACCTTGACCTATTCTTAAAGGAGTCATGTCTGTTTATTTATTTTTATCTTTATTTATTTATTGTCAACAAAATGACCTAGATTCCTGACTGATTTGGCAGATATTTTTGTTTTTTAATTAATTTTAGACTTTTTTCATATTTTTTTTTTTACAATTTCCAGTTACACTAACTACACATTTTGACTTTAAGAAACATATATCTAATGCAAATGCATTGACTGTTTTAGTCAACATATGGAGGTGATAAAATGTTCAGGGGTCAAATGATCATCAGGTGTCGTGTTCTCACCTTGCTCTGAGTCATGAACGTCTGTCAAACTGCTAAGCCATAATTATCTTTCACATTTGCATAGTGCATTAAAATACTTTCTGCAGAATGACTCTTTTAAAATAAAGTTACAAGTGATATTGGCACATTTTAGAAATGTTTTAATTGCCAGTCTAAATATTTAACCCATGTAGAGCGATAATGTTGATTGAATATAAGTATTTCTTCACTGCAAATAGTTTTTCCCCCTTTATTTTATCTTATCATTTGCATTATGGAACACTAAGTCTGATTTTGCTGGGGAAATTTGAGTCTATCTAAAAAAGTTCCATATACATACACCACCCACTCACATGCGCCCTCACAAACACACACGCCCTCTCAGTGAGGCAACCCACGTGTCGTGTTTGTCTGAAGTTCTTAATGTGGTAACACAATAAGCATGGCTGCCCTTTCCAGCCAGACGGCTCTCTAAGTTTTCTCTGAAATCACTTCAGAGAACTGTGTCTATACAGACTCTTTGGCCGGCAAGCAAGTCTGTCTAGGTATAGGTTAGAATGTGCTGTTGAGCTCTCGAGGCATATGACTTTTCCGCAGCAATATCTACGGTATTGAAAAGTAGATGTTGTGGTTCTGTTCTACAGAAATGACCTGTGTTCAAAGTCAACATGGAGTCCAGACCTATGAGAGCTCCCTCTTCAGCTCAGAGTTTTTGAATCCTGACTTCACCTCCAGGTTGGCCATGGATGTAACTGACCAGCTGGACCAGCTCTCCGCGCCCTCCCTGCCCAGCATCACCTCTCTGGTCGGAGGCTACGTTGGCGAGTTTGATACCTACTCATGCCAGATCGCAACAGGCGCTGCTTCTACCTGTGTGGGCGGCACCTCTGGGCAAGACTCGTTCAAGCTGGACGACCTCCAGGTGTACGGCTGTTACCCAGGAACGTTCGCTTTGAGTTACCTAGATGAGACGCTGTCCTCTTCAGGTGGGTCAAACTGCTTCGGGAGTCCGGCATCTGCACCGTCACCCTCTACCCCGGGGTTCCAGCCCATGTCTGCCTGGGATAGCACCTTTGGTCCCTGCTCTCCTGATGAGGGATGCTGGGGTTCAGAGAAGCCTATGAACCAGTCTGCCTCTTTCTTCACGTTCGGGCACGATGAGCTTTCTCCACGTGGCTCGTTGCAGCCACAGCTTCCAGATCAGGATCCCTTTTCTCAGACCCCACAACACAGTTCTCCGCATCCCTTCAGCCCCCTCGGCCTGGAGCAGGGCAGCCGGGATGGCTCAGGACTGATGGACGGACACCTGTCTCCTAAAATAAGGAGCCCCACAGGAAACGAGGGACGCTGCGCAGTGTGTGGAGACAACGCTTCCTGTCAGCATTACGGGGTGCGAACCTGCGAAGGATGCAAAGGCTTTTTCAAGGTGAGAGAGAGTGAGCTTGCTGATAAATCATGTTAACTCACCTCTGCATTTTGTATTTGGCCATTAAGCTCATTTTATTGACAAGCTTCAACCTTTCTGGTTTTGTAGCGCACGGTACAGAAAAACGCCAAGTACGTTTGCCTCTCCAACAAGGACTGCCCAGTGGATAAAAGGCGGCGAAACAGGTGCCAGTTCTGCCGCTTCCAAAAGTGCCTAGCTGTGGGGATGGTGAAAGAAGGTGAGAATGAATCTTTTTTATTATTATTATACTCGCATACCATCTAAGCGTTTTTAATAAGTGTACATATTGTCCCTCTGTGTAGTTGTGAGAACAGACAGCCTGAAAGGTAGAAGAGGTCGTCTGCCGTCCAAGCCAAAAGTTGTTCAGGACTCATTGTCTGTCTCTTCACCTGTAAACATCATTGCCTCTCTCGTCACTGCCCATATGGACTCAAACCCTGCCAGTGGAACTCTAGACTATTCAAAGGTGAGGACAGCAAAATTTAAGCTTGCTTAGTGTTTTAACCTTCACATTGAACCCAATCGCTGAGTTTATCCATTTTCAACCCAACTTGGGTTGCTTTTTTAATAGTATTGTCATATTTCTGTGCACTTACAATGTTAATTAATATATTGTATTTTTGGTCTAGTATCAGGAATCAGTATCTGGATTGTCTGAGAAGGAGGATGCCAACGACATACAGCAATTTTATGACCTGCTAACGGGTTCAATGGATGTGATCAGGAAGTGGGCTGGAAACATCCCTGGATTCAGCGCCTTCTGTAAGGAGGACCAAGAGCTTCTTCTTGAGTCAGCGTTTGTTGAGCTCTTCATACTTCGGCTAGCTTACAGGTACAAGTCAGTTCATATGACAATAAATTTAGTATTGTAATAGTACTATGTGAAGTGACTAAGCATTCATTTTTCTCATTTAGGTCAAACCCTGAGACAGACAAACTTATTTTCTGCAACGGTGTGGTTTTGCACCGGACGCAGTGCGTACGAAGCTTCGGTGACTGGATTGACTCAATTATGGAGTTCTCTCAGAGTTTACATCGCTTGAACTTGGATTTGTCGTCTTTCTCCTGTCTTGCCACACTGGTCATAATCACAGGTACATGACTGTCTTTTAGTCTGTTTCTATTTTTTCTTCACAGAATATAGAAATATGTTTTATCCCAAGCAAATCTCTAACCCTGACTGTGACCAACAGATCGACACGGCCTGAAAGAGCCCAAACGGATCGAAGACCTCCAAAACCGCCTGGTCACGTGTCTCAGAGACCACGTCTCCACAAGTGCCCCTGAGGCCACCCGGCCCAACTACCTGTCCCGACTCCTGAGCAAGCTTCCGGAGCTGAGAACACTGTGCACCCAGGGCCTCCAGCGAATCTTCTATCTTAAACTGGAAGACCTGGTGCCACCTCCACCCATTGTGGATAAAATCTTCATGGACACATTGCCATTCTGAATGCACCAAAGAGATTTTATAAATGGACAACCATGGTGACTTAAACCGATGAAAGAAATGGATATGAGATGTTTGGGGAACTCTTGATGGTTTGGCTAGTCAAAGGACTGTATCGCTTACTGTTCTCTGCTTTCTTGGAATGGAATCGGAGAAAGATGACATTCTTCTTGCGCCTGCATTTGGAAACCTTCATCACAGTCTTCAACATTGAATTCACTAACAGACACATAATGAGAAATATGCATTTGGTGGAACATTTTGGTAACTCTAAACACACATGGGGCCTCATTTATAAAATATTGCATAAAAACCGTCCTACATTTGATCTTACGATCCATTTCTCAAATTAAGTGTACGTGTGATTCAGAGAACGAATGTATGCACAAAAAACATGCGTACACCTCTTTTCAAGATGTGAAATTTATAAATCGCAAATGATCTTGAAATTGTGCGCAGCTGAATAGCTTCAGATCTCTGACTAATTAATGTCATTACCATATAAAAGATCACCAGTCAACCTCCGAATGCTTTACTTGAGAGAATGGTGAGCAGCAAGAATTGCTTAGATTTCCAAATACTTGCAGTACTGCGACTCTCTGCCACAAGGAAGAGTGCGTATGCCTGCTTAGACCCTGAAGTGGTGCTAAGCACTTTTCCACGTCAAACACCGTTTTTATAAATATGAATGTTGGCGTGGATTTTAGCGTTACGCACACTCTAAGTTCAAATCTGCGCATACGCACGTTTTAGAAATGAGGCCCCATGGAATTTTAAATCTTTGCATATTTTAAGCTGAATTGATGGCTTGAGTCAGTAGCATTTCATGTCAGTGGAGCAAATCAAGAAGCTCAAATGCTCTACATATGACTTCTGAATGAAAGACATGATATTCCCATCAGTATTACAGCTATATTCAGAGAGCATATTCCAAATAGAAAGCATCCAAGAATCCAGTGCTCATCTTCCAACTTCAAGTTAGAATAGCCATGGACCAAAAAGCTTGGATGCTTGAAGATCAGACAAAGCCTTAAATACTCTCAAGTGCCCAAGCATTATCTCCCTTGAACATGCTCAAAAACATGCACCTTAGTGCTTACACTGAAAACAGAGATACACTGATACACTTGAGTACAGGACTGATGTGACTGCATTCGAGGACTGTGGTACACTTGTGTAATAAAAACTTTAGCATATAAGTGTATTTTAAGAGTCAGTAGTTTATACATAAAGGCAGTTCAAGAATATGTTCTGAAAGGTCACAAGAGATCCAATGCAGCTACTGTACATGTACCACGTACAGCCTCTTACATGCAAATACTTTGAGTATTATTACAGATGCCTGACTTAGTTTAGTGTGCCGAGTAATTATATTTGTATGTATGTATTTTAAGTATGTATAGATATGGCTAGAGCTCCTCCAGACTGTAATTCTTTTTCTCATAAAGACAAAATCAAGATCGGGCATTCTGAATTTTTTACATAAATGAGAGGTATTGCTTATCTTTCATTGATTTTGTGCAGCTCTCTATATAAAATAAATTTTGAACAAAAATCATCTTGGGTGTTTCTGAACATTTCTTAACATATGTTAGCATTTGAAACAAAATGGTTTATCGATAAAAGAAATAAAGCAAGATTTGCATGGTTTTCTTCTTTAAAACATGGCTAAAGGGTTTCTATCATTATTTACTCACCCTTATGCCATTCCAAAACATGTTTTTTCTTTCTTCTGTGAAATATAAAACAAGCCTTAGTATAAGACAATATGAATAATGACTTAAAATTCAGTCTGTTTTGCACATTAAGCTATCTCATGGATTGAAGACTTAAAATAGAACAGAGTCATGAATTTTATTACATTTTTTGACATTGTGGAGCTTGACAGCTCCAGCCTTCATACACTTTATTTTATTGAAGGGAGTGGCCAAATTGAACCATTGTTGTTCTACAGAGGAAAGAAAGTCATAGAAAAACAAGTTTAGAACAACACGAGGAGAGTAAATGATTTTTAGTTTGGGGTGAACTATTCCTTTATTATATAGCCCACATATGACTTTCTTACATTCTCACAACATCAATCAATGAAAACAGTAAACAAACAAAAAACTAGAATAAATGACAAATATTTGTCTTTTTACTATATAGGGTTTCAACACTGCTTTCATAACAGCTGTAATCTGAGTAATCATGATGTCATCTGGTTTACTTCACAGCGATTAGCTTTCCCTGTTTAGAAGGAAGTTGTGGTTTTGAACATTTTCCATATGGACAGTTAGTCGGCTAATTTGTGTCATGTGAATGATTCAGACCTGACGTTCTGTCGTCACATCAGTTTGACGTCGAACTATATTTAGAACTTTTTTTCATTTTTATTATCAGGCCATTAAACAGATTATAACATACGTCATTATATTACTTTATGAGGCCATCAATAGCAGTGAAATTACTATTGCTGATATAGGTTAGGGATTTCAACATACCCGACTCTGAAGTAAGGTAAACTAGGCCTACAGTGGAACACGGAGAACTGAGGTTTTTCTACATCATTTTGTGCGGTAGCTTCAAAACGCTGAGCCTGTCTGATAGCTGACTGTCACGCTACACACCACAAGGCCTGCAGGGTGTCACATATCCCCTCCTCCCCTGCAGAGAACACCGTATTCTGTGGCCTAATTTTGGGCCACTGTAATTTATTCTGACACGTCCTGTGCTTGCCAAGGTATGTGGCCGATGGTACCACCAAGGAAAGTACAACTGAGCAGACAGAGTAAGTGCCAGGGACTTCGTGTGATACCTTCCTCCAGCAGGCAGACCAACAGATGCATTTTGGGGGCTTAAATTGATAAGGATCCTCAACATTAGTGACCCTGGGCAGAAATGTTATGTAATATCACAGACCATTCTAAATTTAACTATATAATACATAATACCTGGGCGGTGGCAATGAAATTGGCCTGAAAGTGGCTTACAGTATGTCTCATGAAATGAGTCATTACAGAAAAGGGATATCCCAAGAAACAATGAGATTTCTGAGACCTGGCCCGTGAAACACATTACATTATATAATTATTTGCATAGTGTGTTGTTAAAACTCTCTGCAGTGAACATTATGGCTGTATAAACAAGTTGTCTGGTGTATATTTTTATAGTTTTATAAAGAATTCACACAGCTCTTATGAGCACCTTACACAGACAGTGAGAGGAAAGAGGAAACCCTGTGGTAAATACATTTAGCTCATTATTGTGCCATGTAACTCAATCTGCTCCATTGTCAACTTGACAATGATGAATGAAAGGGGAAGAGGCACATTTTCTTGGTTTATGTATTATTATGAAATGAGTTATTTCAAACTGAAGACAGACAGACAGACAGAAGGACAGAACGATTGACAGACAAACAGATAGATAGATAGATAGATAGATAGATAGATAGATAGATAGATAGATAGGACAGACAGACAGACAGACAGATAGACAGATAGACAGATAGATAGATAGATAGATAGATAGATAGATAGATAGATAGATAGATAGAACGGACGGACAGACAGACAGACAGATAGGACAGACAGACAGACAGATAGATAGATAGATAGATAGATAGATAGATAGATAGATAGATAGATAGATAGACAGACAGATAGATCTATTAACTGTTAAGAAAATGTCTGGAAACTTTACAGGAGCATCTGAAGGGCATGGCAGCAGCACCCTAATAAAAAATACCAGAGCTCATCCACAAGAAGTAATTGGATAAAGTCACTATCACTCCGATTACAGCAGTTATGTGGGCAGGGCCAGGAACAACATACAAAAATATCCACAGTTTCCATGTTCGACTCTGTTAAAGACAGGTTACTGGTGCAACATCAGAACAAGGTGTTGAAAAGCGCATTGCCATGATGACAATATAACAAGACTGGTTTACCTTCAAAGAAAACAGTTATTATATAAACCTCCACCAATGTCCTGCACTGGTCACTGACAGCCTAGAGAACCTGAGAATGCTGGGATATAAAACAAGACCGACAGGGCGGCTCAAGTTTCGAAGGAGAGCTGCAAGTTTTGGAAAAGAGCCCAAAGGTTGTTCTAAGATCTTCCACAGCCCAAGAACAAGGAGGTACAGAATGACCCTAATAACTACATAACAGGTGTATAGCCTTTCATGTCTTAAGCTATGCTACTTCGGTGCAAATAAATCGGAAAAATCAACTTCCAAGGACACTGCATGCACCGTGCACTCCCAACTAACATATTTTAAGTGCAAGTCCTCTTCCTGGATTTAGCCTAAAATATGCATTAGCAACTTTGTGTTATTTGTAAAATAATTCTTTCCCGATTCCCGAAGCCTGCAGCCTTTCTCACTCTGGAACAGACAGCAAGGCTATTTTTATAAACTGTGAGCCCATGTATATTCAGTGAAAGAGTTGACAAAGTGTTGTTGATGACTTGTAAGGCACCAAACAGGTGCAGTGGCCTTATGGTCGATAGTGAGCGGAGCATAAAGCAGAGGGAACATTTACTGTACACACTGAACTCATGACTCAGTCTGAACATGCTAAACCAATCCACACTGAGCATCATGTGGTATATCATGCAGTGTGAAAATGTGTCATGTTTCATCTATAATAATATGGCCTTGTAGTTGTAAATTAGGGGTGTTGAGAGGGTGAGGGAGAGATAGAATACTTATAATGGAGTAAGATCGGAGAGAAGGACAATAGATAAATATAAATGAATGTTGTATGACTCAAGTGTTAAAAATGAGGATCTCTAGTAATTTCTATCCAGCACTTGTTTCGAATCAACACTCAGTCGTTCCATTTGAATGAATGCTTGGACAGATAATAAAAGAAATCACAGAACAGCTCCCGGACATGAGTCGGCCCACTCAACAGAGAAAGCCTTATTCTCGAGAATAATCACAAGAATTCCTGATTCCAAACACCACAATTCAGCTCTGACAAGTCTACACTCTCAGTTCATTCTCCTGCCTGAAATGGGAGACAATTCACCAAATATTCCCGCAAAATATTGTAGTGTGATCTCGATGGGAGACTGAATGAGAACATCAAGTGTTTATTAGTGTCAAATAAACTTACAAGCATGCAGTTTGCCATGCATTAGCAACAAATGCCATAAGGGTGACATAAAAATTCCAAATAATAATAATAATATGTTTTTAATTTGGTCAGTGTTTTGTTTGTTATTTTAATAATAATAATTATTATTATTAGTGGTAGCAGTAGTATTAAATGTTATGTCTTTAATTTGTGCCGAGTGTTTTGTTTTTATTTTAATAATAATAATAATAAATATAATTATTATAAAAATTACAAAACGTAAAGATGATTGCACTCAGCACACATTTAATGGAATTAAAATTAAATAAATATAATTCATAATAGCAAGTCATTTTTAAAGACCCCCTGTGGTGAACATCAAGTTTTTAATGTTGTTTATATGTCTATGTGGTAATTTTAATATGCTTTAAGACAAACCATGTGCAATTTCATAAGTCAACACCATTGCTGAGTATTTTCTTCTTAAAAAGACAGTCAAAAAAGACAGTCTCAAACCCACGGTTTGAAATCGATGGTGTCTGTGATGTCACAAACTACCTTGTAACCAGTCATGTCAATTTGCCAGCGGGCTTTAGCATATCATTAACAGTGAACTAGCAGGGGAGTCTTGAGAGAAGCCAAGTTATCCTGGTATAATTTTCTGTTGATATGAAAAATCGTGTAGATTTAGCAATATGGCGGGTGTGTGATGTATATTACGATGTTATGATGAACTTTCTCCACTGACATTCTGAGTTGTTCTAAGCATTTGTAAGGATACTGATTGTTAGAAGGCATCTGTCTGACTCAGATGGCGAATGGGAACATGGTTTGTGTAGCAACACATTATTAGCTGTTTGATAATGTAGTCAAGCAAAAGGCTAATCATATTAATTACCGTTATGTGTCCGATGTTGTAAAGAGCGATACCATTGTGCTGCGTTTACCTCAGTAAGTTGACGGTGTGGATCTCTGAG
Organism: Anabarilius grahami; assembly: GCA_003731715.1. NCBI lineage: Eukaryota > Metazoa > Chordata > Actinopteri > Cypriniformes > Xenocyprididae > Anabarilius > Anabarilius grahami. The sequence continues at coordinate 5,572,001 of RJVU01036174.1, read as the reverse complement.
CTGGTGTGAGTGAGTGGCTAATTAGCATATTCATAGATCCACGTATATTAAATGAGGCAAGGGTGTAGAGTTACATTAAAGCTATTTTAAGGCATGAAGAATTTTTTTTCACAGGAAAAAAAAAGTTTAAATATGTCATTTTGGTGATTAAAGATGAGTTTTAAGGGATAAAATTATTGACTTCAGGGGGACTTTAACATATTGAGTTTTTGTCGTATAAAAATTCATTCATTAGCATATGACGGCTTAAATGCATAACAAAAAACAAACAGAAATAATAACGTACATTTGAAATCACTAAAACAAATACGCCCCTACCCAAAAGAATCACACCCCTATCTTGACAGCTCCGCCCCCAAATTCACAAACATGCTATGCAACACAGGCACCTCCCCCTCATGAGTGGACACGCCCCCTACTGCTAATAGGTTGTTTGCAATCACGTGGTTCTGGTGACGCGCGAAATTCCGGTGGAGGGCAAGCAGTGAAAATTAGAATGGAAGAGATGGAGAAAAGTCCTTTCTGTGCTGGGTTAGAAAGGTATAAACAGAAAATCACAACATATGTTGGACGTGATCCTTATGTTATGAAGAGGAGCGACTTTTCTACTGAATTGAAAGACTTGATTTCCATCGAGGAGGTAGATATAGAGAATGTGAAGCTGCCGTCACGCCGTGTTCAGTTCTAGTTTGATTTGTTTATATTGCGCTGCCTTTCTGCTAGTGATGTTAAGGGCAGTATTTTAATTTTCTGTCATGATTGTGGAAAATGTCGCCATTGTAGGTCATTTATGCTGAATCGAGAATTGTAATAGGAACTCACGATATCGTTCGGTGAAAAAAAACATACGCAATTTTCGCCTTGGTTGAGGAGGTGAGGGAAGATGACTTTTAGCAAATGTAATAATGTCACTAAATAAACCCACTGCCTTTAACTCAAAATAATCACATTAGCTGAGTTTTGTATTTGGTTTTTGTGTAATAATTAACATTATGTTTGCGAGTATGACTCCCTCGCTTGTGAATGATTTTAACTTGCACACAGCCACTTCAAAACTG
>RJVU01036174.1:5540865-5570528 GCA_003731715.1 Anabarilius grahami | reverse complement strand
ACTCAAAATAATCACATTAGCTGAGTTTTGTATTTGGTTTTTGTGTAATAATTAACATTATGTTTGCGAGTATGACTCCCTCGCTTGTGAATGATTTTAACTTGCACACAGCCACTTCAAAACTGACGAGATTCTACGTGTTTGATTTTGGTTGTCATTTGTTGAAATAAATACAAAAATACAGCATGTCGGTGTCTGTCCCCTGAATGTGACCCTCCGATTGTCCTTCCTGGCCATATGGGGAAAGTGAATTACAAAAACAACATTAAAACTAGTTACATTTACACGCTTCCAACAAAGAAATGCATCGACTTCATGTCAGCTTGTTATACATTTATTTTATTTGGTCATTTTCTACCATAGGACGGCTGAAGCAGCAGCGCGTGACACTGTTCTCATGGTAACCAGATCAACATGTGAACGGAACACTACAAAACTGAAGTGAAAACACCAAATTATCATTCAATAGGATAAAATAGCTTCTCCTCCCTGCAAACGATAGCATGAAGAATGTGAATATTTAACCAAGTCAAAAACAAAAGGTAAGCAGGTAGCCTATCCATATTCATTGCAGTATCAGCAGGCGCAAAACACTATAAAAGGCGAACTTTTAAAGTTAAAAAATGAAATAAGTTATAAAAAACGGTATAAGTTATGTAAACGATAAAAACACTTTCTGGGTTCTCGATTTTAACGATTTGAGCAACCATAAACAACGCAAAACATACGAATTTTGAGTTTTTGATAGGATTCCTATAAAGAAACATCAATTCCTGCCCTCCAGACTCATTCTCGCTGCTGCTGTGACGTCATGTGCAAACAACCTATTGGCTAGAAGTGTGTTTTGGTGCTCACTCCAATCCACTTTCAACAGCGTTTCTCAGAAATCACTTACTGCATCTTTAAGTAAATATATGTTATGTTAATAAATAACAATGATCTACAATACTTAGAATAAATATAACAAAATTAACTTTGTCAATCATGTGTTGATGTGTTCCGACATCAAATTATTCAGAACTAGTCATTTTTATTATTATCTTTTATCTTAATAAGGAAAATGTAATTCTTCAGTATATGGCAAAAATATATGGAAATGATAACGCTCAGCTGGTCACGTAGGGACTCCCTCTTAGAGCAGCATGACCCGTAGAGAATGCTGTATGTGCAGAGAGGCCTGTTCACCCAGCAACTGCATTGTTAAAACACAGCTGTTAGAAAACCAGCTTTACCACGAGAGACAGTGAGAACAGACATGTTGCATTTCATATGATGTATAGTAAAAATTTCTGTGTTTGTATTAACATGGCATTTCACACAATTTACATGTTTTGTCAACCACAATAGGCAGGGTCTTGTCTCAGCACTTCTATGAAACTGGCTGAGCAGGTTTATTTAAATGCAAATGAATGAGTAAAACATCTATGCCAACATAAATAAAAGGAAATATTTTACCTGAACTGCCGTGTTTCCACGTATGCTTTTTAAATTTGAAATAAATAATATTTGCTTATTCCTAACATTTTCCATTCATGTATTTGTATATTTTATATCATTCACAAATATACAAACATGTGAACACATTCTAACCTGCTAATACACATCTCTCACACACACCACAGGCGTAGATTCCACTCAGTGTACACGTTTTTCCTCAGAGGAATTATATTTTGAGATTTCAGAAGGGTGTCATGGGTGGGGATTGCCGGTCCCTAACATTAGCCTTGAGTTTAAAAATAACCTCTCATCACATGAAATCAATAATGGCACTTAGATGTAACGGAGTGCGTGTTTGCAAAGTCAGGCCCCTCTGGGATTATCACACTACTTGGCAAGAGTAAGTGACACCATCACTCTCACCTGGACCTGAGGAAAATCCTGCACCATGGTAAAACGGAAACAAGTTACTAACAACATGGTGGTGACTCCTTTACCAGCTACCAATATTCAGGGTTCTCTACTTCTAATCTGTTGAAGCAAATAATAGTCTGAGAAAAATCTACTTAAGCATTACGAGCTTGATTTTTTACATTTCATAAACAAAAAACGGTAACACTTTACAATAAGGATCCATTTATTAACATTAATTAAAGGGTTAGTTAGTTTGAGTTTTAGTTCACCCAAAAATGAAAATTCTGTCATTAATTACTCACCCTCATGTTGTTCTACACCCGTAAGACCTTCGTTCATCTTCGGAACACAAATTAAGATATTTTTGATGAAATCCGATGGTTCAGTGAGGCCTCTATTAACAGCAAGATAATTAACACTTTCAAATGCCCAGAAAGCTACTAAAGACATATTTAAAACAGTCCATGTGACTACAGTGGTTCAACCTTAATGTTATGAAGTGACGAGAATACTTTTTGTACGCAAAAAAAACAAATAACGACTTTATTTAACAATATCTATTGATGGGCGATTTCAAAAGCTTCGAAGCATTACAAATCTTTTGTTTCAAATCAGTGGTTCGGAGCACTTATCAAACTGCCAAAGTCACGCCCCCCGGTAATGAACAACTTAAATTTCAAAACACTTATGATGTAACAAAGCCTCGTTTACTGAAATCACGTGACTTTGGCAGTTTGATACACGCTCTGAACCACTGATTCGAAACAAAAGATTCGTAAAGCTTAGAAGCTTCGTGAAGCAGTGTTTTGAAATCGCCCATCACTAGATATTGTTGAATTACGGAGCCCCGCACATGACATGCTAAAAAAAAATTTAATTGTGCGCATGATTTCCTAATTCGTTCCCTCGATTTATAAATCATGCGTTACGATTTAGCCTACTATTTTTTTCCTGCATGTCATGTCCGGGGCTCCATATTGAATAAAGTCGTTATTTGTTTTTTTGACACACAAAAAGTATTCTCGTTGCTTCATAACTGTCATGAATGAGGCTCCCTCGACTCGTCCTCCGGACCATCGGAGGGTGCCATCACCGGAATGTTGACTGTTTCACATTCGGACTACATTCCCCATAGGCCCTCATTCCTTGGATTGATTACACATGCACCTGCACCACATCACACACACACTATTTAAGAGCTTCACACACTGCATTACATCGTGAAGTCTTGATTTGCTAAGGTGATCATTTCTGAGTGTTATTTCTGTGGACTGCCTTGCCTGGACTCTGATCTCGACTAGTGCCTGTGACCCGTTTATGATTCTTGCTGCCAGCCCTGACCCTTGCCTGTCCCCGACTACGGTATTGTCTTTGCCCTGTTTGTTTATACTGTGTTTTAATAAAGACTGCAAATGGATCCACTCTCCACTGACCCATCATTACAATAACATTAAGGTTGAACCACTGTAGTCACATGAACTGTTTTAAATACATCTTCAGTAGCTTTCTGGGCATTTGAAAGTGTTAATTATCTTGCTGTTAAAGGTGCTACAGAGGATGTTTTGTTTTATACATTTTTGCTATATTACTTGAAACTGTCTTTACTAACTGATAAAAGACTATTTATTAGGTGCACTGAAAGGAATAATATTAATATACATCATCTGTGCACGAGGTAGGGCCTTAAAAACATCAGCCAATCGTTTACACGATGAGGCTTGTCAATCACTGCCATGACGTTCCTTGTGAGAGACGTGCGCGGCTGCGCACTCCAGTAACTTTCCACACTCCACAGGCGCCGCATGCAATGTTTTTGTCAGGAGACAGGAGTAACAACTGCAGATTATGAGTTACCTGCGGTGAGTCCGACATAATGAATCCACTAACACGACACAGCGAATGCCGGTGGTAAACAAACACTCGTGTTCCAATACTCGTGCATGAGTTTTGGGAGGCGTTCCCTCGAAATGAGCTGTGAAGGAGGGGGGTTGTTTTTACGCATGCGCTCATTTAAAAAACTCACTAACAGTCTTTGGTTTCTCAGTCGACGAAAAGATCATCTGTATCACCTTTAATAGCGGCCTTACTGAACCATCGTATTTTATCAAAAATATCTTAATTTGTGTTCCGAAGATGAACGAAGGTCTTACAGATGTGGAAAGACATGAGGGTGAGTAATAAATGACAGAATTTTCATTTATGGGTGAACTAACCCCTTTAACAGTGTTGGGGGTAACACATTACAAGTAGCGCGAGTTACGTAATCAGATTACTTTTTTCAAGTAACTAGTAAAGTAACGCATTGCATTTAAATTTACAACAAAATATCTGAATTACTTTTTCAAATAAGTAATGCAAGTTACTTGTTTTCCCATTTATTGACTGTTCTTTTAAAAGTAATCATGAGTAAGGTTTAGAAGTGTTGTTGTAAACATGACGGTTATTGTAGTTCTAGACTAAATGTGAGCATTTTTTCAACTCGCACAAAAACAGATTCAGTATTCCTCAAAATGAATAAAAACAATAAAATGCAAACTCAGCATATTAAAAAACCCAGCAATAAATTGTTAAATAACACAAATATACTTTATGTATTTAATATGACTTCATTAATCAATGTCTCTGCTGCTGATCTTCGATGATCCAATTCAACCACAATAATGAGCAAAAGTGACTTAAGTTAAACATCACATTTGTTTTTCGTTTTTGTTGCTGAAGTAAGTGTTTTTCTTCTCTTATGTCCTATTCTTCTACAATCCAGAATGGCTTGGCAACCCAGCTGACACCTGTTATTTGTTTGAGCTGCTCCCTCTGCTGTACAGGCGTGAATTTGCATTTCCTTTAGACTTGAGTCGTATTCGATGAAAGGGCCAAAATTAGAACTTTTTTCCGTTATTAAAAACAAGCAAGCCCAGCCCAGGTGAGAAAAAGTAACGCAAAAGTAATGTAACACATTACTTTCCATAGAACATAACTAAGTAACATAATTAGTTATGTTTTTAGGGAGTAATGCAATATTGTAACATTACTTTTAACTGTTACTTCACTAGTTAACATAAACTAACAATTAACAACTAAATATTCTAAAGCATTTATTATTCTTAGTTAATGTTGATTTCAACATTTACTAATACATTATTAAAAATATTAATAGTGTTATATATTCATATTTTATTTACTGGACCTAACATGAACTAACATGAACAGTATTTTTTAATAACTAACATTAACAAAAATTAAAAAGTGCTGCTGGACTGTGTATCAACACTCTTGGAAGGATGCTTGGCCAATCAATTTGAGGGATCGGAACAAACTGTTGCATAATATTATTTATATAATGTCATAAGGCTGTGTCATGTATCAGCAAAGATCATCAGCCTCTACTCAGAAAGTAACTTTAAACCAGCAATTACATATGTGCTCTAGAAAGCAAAAGGCTGAAGGTGCATTTCTCAGCACTGCTGGCGTGAGGATGTGTAAAGTGTAACATAATTGATTAAAACATTCAAATAGTTCAAATAACATAACGTTCTGTAAGAACAAGCATTATTGTATATACATGCAATGCAATGAATTTCAGATAATGTGTTTTATTGTACAGAGGAGAGACGCAACCAAACAAACATTGTTTGATGTTTTCATCAATATGCAGGGTAAAAAGCATACACTTGAAAAGTCACATTTGTGCATATACTTTCCTGCTACTTTGGCATTCAAAAAATAAGTTATGCCATTAGGGATTTAAATGCAATATAACACAGGGTTCCTACAAATTTTCCATTTCAAAATTCCATACTTTTCCATGTTTGTAGTCCGGGTCTTACAGTCTTTCAGTGATTTTTAAATTAAGTGTTTGATTGTTGAAAAAGTTTTGTATTTAGTATTCACGTCTAGGCCCTTCTCTTCTTAAAACCACGTACCTGTGTGATGTTGTAGTTTCTACTTTGTTAAAAAATCACTTCTTAAATATCTTTAATTCCAGAAGTTTTACTTTATTGCAATAAAGGAGCAGCTAGGAGACCTAGGACAGCCTCAGAGACAGCTGCTGAATTTCTGTCCAGGTCTCCTTATATATTCAGGCACATGCCCTTTGCCATACATTCAATAGATATTATTGGAAAGGTCTATTACAGTCTTCAACTGGAAACAGGATTTTCCATTCACACAAACAGATTCTTTGAGATTCAAATTTCTTGTGTACAGCAATGCTATCATGTTCTCAGCACACACATGTTCAGCCCTACACACATGCGAGTTTATGATTTTAATGGTAGAATAAAGCCCATCATATTTACTATAATATACTAACTTTTCACCATAAAAATACTTCTTCATTTCCCCCCTCTGAGGCTTAGACGCCTCACTTCAATATTCTTTACTCAGAGGGTAGTCTCACAATCCAGCATTCTTAGCTATGCTTCCTAGTGACTAAATTAAGTCATCCAGTCTCGTTACCAATCACTGAATTGCGTCACCATCCCCTGGAGAAGCCATAGAACCAAACATCTCTCCCCAGTTTTGTCCTTTTTCTTTTTCAGATGTTCTTTGTTTTTTCTTTCTGANTTTTAAAAAAAAAAAAAAAAAAAAATGGCACTAGGGCTGAACATTGACAAATTTTACAATTAAATGCAATTTTGATTCAGAAGCTAACGATTTGATTTTGATTTGATTACCTTTGATTCAGTATTGATTAATTTGGGGCCTATCAGGTACAGTACATGGCAAATGTCCTCAAAGAAAAAATCTCTCTCAACTAATGCTATAAACTATACAAGGAACCAAAGCTGGTACATCATTATAATATTAGGTTAAAATTGATTTATAGTTTTTATAATAACGTTATAATACATTTTTAATGACAATTATTTTTCTACTCTTTTTTTATGTAGGCCTAAACATTTAAATGGTGACTGTCATAAAACGGATTTATACATTTAATATCAAAGCACATGTTAAGTACAAATACAATGAATATGCAATAGTGCATATATTTAGCAAAACGCTCCTCTCGAAGTTCATTTTTGTAGCTAAATGAGTTTTTGGACATTGAACGGCTTTTCTGAGGTAGGCTAAATGTGACATTTTTACAAGCTGTTTTATTAACACCTTTCTGCAATTGAATCACTGATTCATCGATTGCATGTGTACGGTGTCCATTTTAGGACATTCTCACATCTCAGTCATACAACGAAAAGGCATCATGCCTCAGACTAAAAGGCTTCAGTCATCAGACAAAACGGCATCGCGCCTCAGACTGAAAGGCTTCAGGTCTCAGGAAAAACGACGTCAGGTGTCAGGTCTCGTACAATTAGGCATCAGAAAAAACCTTTAGACCAAAAGGCATCAGATGAAACAGACTCAGACAAAAAGGCATCAGAAGAAACAAACTCGGACAAAACGGCCTCAGAAAAAAAGGCATCAGACATAAAAGCCTCAGACAAAAAGGACTTAAGGAAGCAAATGGCCTTGCCTCAAAGTGACGTCACATGTTTTCTAACTGTTAAATGTTTCACGTCGCAGTTTTCTAAATGTTAAATGTTACGCCAAGTTGTATAAAACATACTGAATTATTTTGTAAATTTGTGTATTCGCTAGTTTTATTTGTTTGTATAAAAAGTTAGCTAAATAACACATTGCTTGCATTGCAAACTATCGTGAACACTTATGAAAATTAACCATGGTTTTATTATAGTAAAAGTGGTGTAACTATGATTTTTTTTGATGGATTGATACTATTTGTATAACAATAGTTTTACTACAAATCCTACCATAAACTATTTGTGGTTACCATGGTTAACTACAATAACCATGTTTTTTGTTTTATTTGTAGTAAAACTATGATTCATTTTCATAAGTGAAGTAAAAAATCTTTAGAACTATTAGACTGCGTTGTCATTACCACAGCTGCTTTGTGTACAGAGGTAACCAGGGAACGGCTTTATTTCTGCTGTTCCAGCGCCACCTACTGTCGATTACATTTTAATTCAGATAATTGCTATTTTGCTGCAGAGTGCTGACCAATGTGAAAATCGCCATATTCTTTTCTGTATAGAACCTAACCAGTGTAATATTTAATTAAAGCTGTAAGAATAAAATATCATCATATAGCCTACAGCTTACACCTTCACCTTCTTATATATATATATTTATATATATATATATATATATAAAATCATAACAAAAACATAAAGAACATTACTAAGTGATAAATAGCCTACATGAATACCATCAATAGATAGATTCTATGTAATTAACATGCATGCACACACACCTTACATCAATTTTGTAATAGTTACAGATAAATATAAAAAGGGGGGAGAAAGAAAAAGATAACTGAAGGATTGCATTATAATGGGATAAAAAAAACAATAGAAAGTTATACAAAAACATAGCCAAAAAAAAAAAAAAACCTGATAACTTTTAGTCTGAATCCGTTTCATCTGATGCCTTTTTGTCTGAGGCTGTTTTGTCCGATGCCTAATTGTACGAGACCTGACACCTGACGTCGTTTTTCCTGAGACCTGAAGCCTTTCAGTCTGAGGCGCGATGCCGTTTTGTCTGATGACTGAAGCCTTTTAGTCTGAGGCATGATGCCTTTTCGTTGTATGACTGAGGTGTGAGAATGTCCTAAAATGGACACCGTACTAGTGACATGATACAGATTTCGTTAAGTTGTACTGTATCTTTCAGCATACCTTTGAATGTTCAATCATGTTTATTTTGTGTTGTAACTAGTAAAGTGGAAGAGATGGCTGGTTCACGAGCGCTACAGCGATCTATCACGCCACAGAGCACCAAGAAAGATCGCGACTCACTCCAGTCTATGGGAAAGCAGCCCATTTTCAATTCTTGTCAGAATCTTGTAAGACTCACACACACACACCTCGAAAAAAAAAACTAAACGATTCTCATAAATGACACATTTTGATTCAAAACTGCTAATTTCACCAAAAAGGGACTAGTTTGCAGGTATGATAAATTAGAAAACGGAATAGAGCCAATAGTCTGGAAACATAAATATTTTTCCATACTCTGATTTCTTTTTTCCATACATTTCCAGACCTGGAAATTACTCAAATCAAATTCCATACTTTTCCAAACTTTTTTAGGAACCCTGATAACATGAAAAACACAATGTATGTGCATATAATGCTATTCCTAAATTAAATTATGCAACAAAAAAAAAACCCTGAACCTGTGCACATTTGCATGTATTCTAAATGTTGTAAAAGTCAATGGCTAACACCAAAGCAGACATATAGAGCCTGAAGGCCACTTGCATTTACTATAGCTGCATAGTTGCTATATTAATTTAATCCTTATGTCGCTTTATTATGAATAAACTAATGTATTGTGATTGCATTGCTTGCTTCTTCAAAATTACTGTGATTTTCTTGTATAAAAATGCAATAGTCTTTCAATTTTTCACAATATCACACAGTTGGTTACTGTGATTTTGCTATGACATGGGTGTGTTTTATGCTAAATAAAATCAAATTCAGTGTTCTAGGTGCACTTACACTGTTTGGAGGTTTAAAACTATTTTAAACTTTTAAAAAAATATTTTCTGATGTTTAATGGTATAGAAAACGGCTAAGTAGCCTACAGCCAATTACACTGCTAAAGGAAGGTAATACTGCCATCTAGCGTTCCTAGGTAAATTTACACCGAGTTATTTGAATACACTACTAATATGTGGCCCCACTTTTCACACTGATTCGTTTATTTATTTATTTTAACAAACAATGTTCGACGTCACAGCAGAATTGTAATTGTTGAAACTCTAAACCGTCTTCAAATGTAATTTTCACCACATCTCAAAACATTATGACGAAAATATTGGTGGTGGAAATTATTTTTTTTTAATCATTTTTGGAATAAATTGTCCGACTCATTTGTTGCTAAGGCTAATTTCATAGCTAGCATGCTAAATAAGCTAGCTTATTTAGCTTAAAGTTAGCTATTTTCATACTTTTTGCAATCTGAAACAAATTACATCTTGATTCGAAATGACGCACGATACAAATATTCTGTTCACAGGTGATATTTACCTTGATTTATCATGAATTTTCTCCACACATTTTATCTCAGGTAGTCTACGTTCTTGATTGACTCGGTTGTCTCCTCCTGTCCTGACTCGTAGTGTCCAAATTGTGGTCATTACAAACAGCGAATTCTAAGCCATATAAAGTAGCTTTCGAGGTTCAAAACATTCAGTTATATGTAGCCTACACACATACTTTTAAGACACCCCTCCCTCCAAACCTCTATAGTCACTCAGTTCAGAAGAAAGTGTGTGCGCGTGGCCGCGCCTCTCAGCGCGCGCTCAAAGGCGCACTGAAATACCGGAGTGCGCTCTTCCAGACATCATTAAGACTGCTGCAGAGATGCTTGGATGATGCATTCTATCGTATATCACAAATAAACCAGACTATCTTCAACGTACCGACGCCATCACGAATGTTTGTTCATTTTAAAATATGATATCCATGGAAACGCACAAGTGATCTTGGCAATCCCGGTACCCTTCGGAAGTTTCAAAACATCAATAATCGTTAGACACCACCGAAAACTCGACATGAATGTTTCACACGGACTACTGAACCGGACGATCTCTACAGCGAAGCATCCTTTGGAAAGCGTCCGAGGATGCTGCAACTTCTCGGTGATCACCAGCGACGGGTTTGGATCACCGATTCAGGACGAGCGCGATCAGTTCATCATGCGTTTGGTGCAGATAGCGGTTCTCTGTGTGCTGTCACTGACAGTCATTTTCGGCATCTTTTTCCTAGGGTGCAATCTACTCATCAAGTCCGAGAGTATGATAAACCTGCTGGTGGAGGACAGAAGACCTTCTAAAGACGCGGAAATTATTATGATCGCTGCATGAGTGGAATAAACTGTAACCAGTGACTTAACTGACACAAACTGCTAATCTTTAATAAAAGACACCTGTTGGTATGATTTCCATGCCAACTGCTAAACTAAATGGATTTTTATATATAGGCTATTTCATCTTGGACTAGAAGCATTTAATGTCGCAGACAATGAAGACCGGAGTCTTGAACAGTGCGTTCAACTTTTTTCTTAAAAGGTGTTAAATATTTTTCTGCATATTCTATCAAAAGACATCTCCATGAAAGCACCTGAAACAACAAGAGCAGAGAAAGATAACCAAATTCATTAATCCAGGATGGACGATTCCAAATGAGAAGAATTTGTCCCTTGTTTTGTATCTACATTAGCTGAATTGATTTATGTCACTCATAATTTGCATATATTGATTCCATTAAAATAATTCGATCATTTTTAATGGGTTAAAGAAAGATCATTGTGTGTACTTGCATGCAAAATGGATTAAAATGAAATTAAACATGAATTTCATTCTGCATTCTAAAACATAAAGGACGTTTTTGGAATTTTCCTAACAGAATCTTGGAATTCAGGCTGAATCAAAACATAATCTAGTTTACTAATTAGTTACACAACATCTGTCTATCAGGTTAGAAGGTTACATAGCTGTCATCACGTTTTTGACAAATTCATGAAAGATGTCTGTAAATATCAGAATGCATATGCGCGCGCAAACACATACACAGTGTTGGGGGTAACGCATTACAAGTAACTCGAGTTATGTAATCAGATTACCTTTTCAAGTAACTAGTAAAGTAACGCATTACTTTTAAATTTATAACAACATATCTGAGTTACTTTTTTAAATAAGTAACGCAAGTTACTTTGTTTTCCCATGTATTGACTGACAGCTCTCCTGTTGCCATGTTGAGAGAAATCGGAAGTAAAAGCAGAGGCGTTGTGTTTAAACATCATGGTTATTGTAGTTCTAGACTAAATGTGAACATTTACTCATCTCACTTGCACAAAAACAGAGTCAGTTTTCCTCAAAACGAACAAACACTGTGAAATGCAATCTCAGAATATTGCACAAACCTGTGATAATTAAATATATTAAATTAAACAAATATATTTTATGTATTTAATTTCACTTTATTAAACAATGTCTTTGCTGCTGACTTTCAGTGATCTAATTCAACCATACTAATAAACAAAAATGACTAGAAAAACATCACATTTGTGATCAGCCTGAGGTTTATTCATTTAACTTTTGGCATGAAAGGGCCTTTACATTTGTACACAAAATAGAACTTTTTTGCTGTTATTAAAAAGCAATCAAACAGCCCAGCCCAGGTGAGAAAAAGTAACGCAAAAGTAATGTAACATTACCTTTCATAAAAAGTAACTAATGCAATTAGTTACTTTTTTAGGGAGTAACACAATATGCATTACTTTTAAAAGTAACTTTGCCCAACACTGTATATACATACATACATACATATATATTCAAACTGCAGGTCTGCAGCCGAGCAAGAATGTGAATCAAGTATAAAAAGAAGAAAATTAATTAAAAGAAAGATGAGACAATAAATGAGTTAAATCATTTAAAAATGATTCACATGACTTTTTCTATATGATGGAGGCCTGTTTTTTCAGTGTACTCCTTCTGCTGTATCTTGTGGCTTCATTACACTACAGTTTGGTGCAAATCTTTTAATACATTTCTTAGTAACTTTATGTAAAGCAATCTGTGTCCTCCCAAGATGTGCACAGGCCTTAAAACGTCTCTGAATTGTGCTGCACTGCTGTATTTTACAATGCTGTTTCCATGTAATTTTTTAAAAGGCCTTTTTTTTCCTTTCAAATTAAAAGCTAATGTTCTTGGTTGCTGGTCCTATTTTAAAACAGATGGTTAATGTTAACATGTTTAACTGCAACAATATGGTTTTAAACTAGCAAGCAGCTAAAGAGAATGGTTCAAAATGTCAGCTTTTTAATTTGATATATTGTGCTGACTCACCAACTGCCTTTCCCCATCAGTTTTAGCTTTAGGTAAATATAACAAGAGAAGAGGTACATTTTATTTTAAGACAGTATTTTCACAGTGCACCACAAACATTGAATGAATGGTGTAATCATGTTTCAAACCAAACAGGCAAACTCATTATGTAATTTAACCTGGGGCTCTCAGCATCTGAATTACATCAACAAACTGCTATATGCAAAATAGCAGCATTGTTTTTATTTGCATGAGCATCATTGTATATCAGTGTTCTTAAACCAAAACCTAAAAGTAACTTTACTGTGATGTTGCATAATTCTCTAAAATCAATTTGAGAATACGGTGTCCTCTGTTTTTATACACACACTACTCCAAGACATCATAAGAACATGGTCAAAGCCATTTCAGTGCAAAACATGTGACAGCTGAGAACGTGCCAAAGACGTTACTGTAATCATAAAACAGATGGTGCTGAAATACATGCATTGGAGGACAAAGGGCCATCATCCAAATTAGAGATTAAGGCTGCGTGCTATCACTGACCTCCTAGGACATTCAGCTCGTAAGACCCTAGTCAGACACATGTAACCGATCACTGCGGAGTTTTTGAATCACAGTGCTTTTTAAGAAGCTTGTAATGCACCACTTTACTATATAGATGTTGGTTTCTGATAACATAAACAACGTAAATCAAGTTTTCAGTTTTATTTCATTCATAAACAAGCTATGATAAGGCACAGGCAGAATCAGTTTCGAAAGAAATGTATACTTTTATTTAGTAAGCATGCATTAAATGAATTAAAAGTGATTGTAAAGACATTTATAATGTTTCAAAAAACTGTCTATTTATCAATGAGTCCTGAAAAAATATCAGTATCCACCAAAGTATTAAGCAACATTAATAATAATAATAATAATAAATGTTTCTTGAGCAGCAAATCAGCATATTAGAATTATTTCTGAAGGATAATGTGACTGAAGACTGGAGTATTGATGCTGAAAATTCAGCTTTGCCATTATAGGAATAAATAACATTAACATATATATAATATTTCACAATATTACTGCTTTTGTAACCAAATAAATGCAGTATGTACAGTCATGGTCAGAATTATTGGCACCCTTGGTAAATATAAACAAAGAAGTAAAATAAATCTGCATTGTTAGTCCTTTTGATCTTTACTAAACAAATTCACAAAAATCTAACCTTTAATTGAAGTAAATTAATAGAAAATGTGGGGAAAATCTCCTTATGAAATAAATGTTTTTCTCCAAAACACGTTGGCTACAATTAATGGCACCCTTTTATTAAACACTTATTGCAATGTCCTTTTGCCAAGATAACAGCTCTGAGTCTTCTCATATAATGCCTGATGAGTTTGGAGAACACCTGACAAGAGATCAGAGACCATTCCTTCATGCAGAATCTCTCCAGATCCTTCAGATTCTCAGCTCCATGTTGGTGCTGCTTCTCTTCAGTTCACCATTTTCTAGGGTATGGGGTTTACTGCCAAAAAGCTCTTTTTTTTAGTTTCATCTTACCATATAGAAGCCAGTCCAGTTTGAAGTTTCAGTCTTGTCTGACAACTGAATATGCTGGAGACTGTTTTTTGGATGAGCAAGGAGGATTTTTCTTGAAACCTTCCCAAATAATGTAGTGATGTAGGTGCTGTTTGATTTTTTTTAGGCTTTCTGACCCAAATTTCTCCTTGATCCTTGGATCCACTCAAACTACCCTCCTCGCTGTATTAAGACAATCTAGACACACGCCCTCTTCAAGGCAGATTTTAATTTAACTTTAATTATTTCCCTGATGGTGGAAATGGGAATATTCAATGCTTTGGCTATTTTCTGACAGCCACTTTCTATTCTGTGAAGCTCAACAATCTTTTGCTGCACATCAGTGCTATATTCTTTGGTTTTACTCATTGTGATGAATGATTACGTGAATTTGGCCTTTCTGTTTCCTCATATTTATACAGGAAGTCATAGCTGGACAATTTCATGTTCCTTGTGTGCCAGAAATGGAAATATGTATGGAAAAATACTTCAGAGATGTTTTATTCATGAAAAAAATTCTAGGGGTGCCAATTATTGCGGCCAACGTGTTTTGGAGAAAAACATTTATTTCATAATGTGAGTTCCGCCCCCACTTTCAGTTCTCTTCAACAAAAGATTAGATTTTTGTGAATTTTTGGAATTAAAGATCACAAGGATAAACAATGCAGATTTATTTTTACAGCCGCCTTAGTTCATATTTACCAAGGATACCAATAATAACGCTTACTGTATTAAGTAGAAGAGTATTGTGAGAAAAAGATAGAGTGAGTGAGTTTATTACCTGCATTCAGATTTAGCATTTTCCTTCAGGTCAGTCCTATGTTCATAATAAAAAATCTGTTTAAATGTCAAATGTATTATCTTGTCCTTTTAACAGTTATGGGGTTTTCCGTGACTGACAGCGCTAGTCAAAGCATTTGTCAGTTGCGTCTTGTTCCGTGTTCACAACAATTCAGTCTTTTCAATGTAAATGTCTTCACTACTGACTGACACACTCATAAAGACAGTCTTTGCCGCCATCTAATGGCGTAAAAATGTAACTTTTTTTGCTGTTCACGGTCAGGGACTATTTTTTCCGGCTGAAGGAAGCCTTTTAGTGAAAGTTTACTTCATGAAAGTTGCATTGATACATATTTTTGGCTTTAATATTTGAATTGTGTGGTAACCGTTTTATAAAAGCAATAAGGTACTTGAGGCTAGTGCTGTATCTTGAATAAGTCACGGGTGAAGGGCGTTGTTAGGCACGACGCGAAGCGGAAATCATGCTTCCAATAAATTATAACAACGCCCTTCACCCGTGACTTATTCACGATACAGGACAGCCTCTCGTACCTTATTGCTTACATATATATGGGCTAATTTGATGATTTGAACTACAAAAAGTGCAAAATACATTGCAGATTCCATCTGGGCCTGTCTAGGATGAATATATATTATGGGTAGGTATCTTTATGCACATCTGGAGTTTAAATATTTTTAATATTTCACAGTTATGAAATAAAAAATTTAGAGACTTTTTTTTTTTGCAGTCTATGCATATCTTATTTTCCTCTGTCAGAATATCACGATGACCGAGCTAAAAAGAGAGAATCTTGCTATGGGTTCTCATGAATTTTCCTCAGAGAGGCTCTGAATGATTGATGCCGTGATTGCTTTATATTTCTTCAGCCCTTTTTTAAAGATAGAGGCAGAGCGAGTGGTAGCATGGATGAAAGGAATGGAAGAAAAGGTCACTCCCGGTGGTAGTGGCTGTCAGACAGCGGTATGGTCCTGAGAAGTGACGTGGCATTACAAACTGACAGAGCTATAGAAAGGCTAAGGAACAGGGGAAATGTCAGAGTAAAAAAGAAGGGAAAAAATGTGAGGTCTCTACAATACATGTACAAAAAACATAAAAAAAAAGGACTAGGTGGGATGCAACCACCTTAATCGTTATGCAACAGGCAATTGTGTAAAACTCCAGAAGTTTTATAGTGATTCTGCAGTACTAGAGATATTTTGTACACAGGAAGTCACTGTTTGCCACCAACCCTCACCGAGACTTTCACTGACAGAAAAACATAATACAACGATGCCCTAAACTACTTTGTGGTGAATCCAAAACCATTCACCATCTATGAATGGTTTCACCATCTCTTATTTTAGATCATATGTGACAGCTTTAACTCCCACAAGTAATCAGTATTTTTATTCATCTTTGACAGATGTTATACAAAATCATGGAGCTGCTGAAAAGCCACAGGGGACAAGGTCTAAAAAAGCTTCTCTGGAGACTAACTCCGTGACTCCAGGAGTAAAACTTGCTGCATTTAATCACACCATCTCACAACCTCAGTTACCCTCGACTGATACTCAACATTCTCTGTACAGAATCCTTCATTTGGAAGAATTCTAGAATATAGTTTTTTGGAGAAGTTCTGGTGTCATAAACGTGAATGATTGAAAGCATTGGAGAAAAACAACATAGCGGCTGGTAGTATTTAAAGATCTTAAAATAGATTTTAATTGAATGATGCTCTAGTATGGTATAAGTCATACAAACCACAGATGCTTTAATAACTGACATGAGGCACTGTGATGTCCAGACAGTGAAACTGGCTGCTCCTTCTCATCCTTTTTAATTCAGTTGTTTTGTCAAGCCATCATAGTTGCTATTGTTCTCTCTCTCTATCTCTGTTTTGCACGCACAAATGCAAATGCTCTAATGCGATCCCTGTCGTCCCACGAGCCCCAGACTTTCGCTCAGCATTTGGGAGTAACAGCTGCAATACCTTTCCATCGCAGTCAGGACAGAGCGACCCATCACTCCAGTGGCGTGTGAGGAACAGGAAGTGACAGACTGTTTTTCCCCCCATCCTTTCCTTTTTGTTCAGTCCAATGAGTCTAAATGTGATTGACAGCAAAAGGCATTTTAAGCCCAGCCACAGTACTGCAAAGCAAAAATGTTTGTACAGCACACCAAATATTGCATAAGATTTTAATGAGAATTGACAGCTTGAGTTACTGGCTGCGTATATATTATACTTTTTTTTTTTTTCTGATGAACGGCTTACTATAGTTTTATGGGTGTTTATATCAAGGTCAAATGAGGTAGGCATAAGCTTTGCCTTGAAATAATTTTGTGTTACGTCCTGTGACGTACATTTGGTATTCGAATACAAAACAAGCTTGCATTTCTTAATGTGAATTTACCATTTATAATCTTCCATATGTGGAAGAAATTAAAACAAATGTATTAAACAAAACAAACAAAATGTTCTTTCCATTTACTATATTAGATGCATTTGGAAGCTCGTTTCCACCACTGAATAAAACAATTGCGACTTCTCAGAATTCTGACTTTTCTTCTCACAATTGCGACATTACATCTCGCAATTGACTTCTTTTCTCAGAACTGTGAGATATAAACTACCAATTGCGGGATATAAACTTGCAATTGCGAGAAATAAAGTCAGAATTGCTAGATGGAATTCTGCAATTCTTATTTTTTTCCTCACAATTGCGACTTTATATCTCGCAATTCTGACTTTTCTAAAAATTGTGAAAAAATAAACTCGCAATTCTGGCTTTTTTCCTCGCAATTTCAAATTTATCTCTCACAATTCGGACTTTAAGAATTGTGAGATATAAACTCGCAATTGTGAGTTATAAAGTCCAAATTTGAGGAAAGTGGACTTTAAAGTGGAGTTTCTCTCTCACAATTCTGACTTCATATCTCAAAATACTGACTTCATAATTGCGAGTTATAAAGTCAGAATTGCAAGATATAAACTCGCAATTGCTAGAAAAAAAGTCAGAACTGTGAGATAAAGTGTCGCAATTACCTATATTTACCTATACCTTATTTTTTATTCAGTGGCAGAAACAAGCTTCCATAGATGTAAGCCTAAGTAACATTGAAACAATATTACAGTAACATACTTAAGTTCTCTGAGGTCTTTTTTACTACAGTCGATAACAGACGCAAGATGTGCGAGATGCATTTGTATAAAACAAGAGATCATGAGTCCGCTGTATGATACAAGAGAAAAGAGGGACACACCGGTTTTAGTTACCTGAAGGTGCTAAAATGTCATGATCGAACAATCAAAATCAAGTATTCCAGAAAGCTGCGTGATAAATGACAATAAAAACCAAAACAATCACGTTGGCAACTTCTCTAAGCCTTAAGAAACAGTGATGTAATCAAATTCTTGCTGGATGTCCACCCACTCGCTCTGCCTGACTGTGCTTCCCATGGGTTTGTGTCATAAACGTCTTGCTGAACCTTTTCAAACATGCAATCTCAAACTGCAGCAGATCGAGTCCTGCTGAGTGGCCCTTTCACACGGTGCTTACGCAGATGGTGACCCAGACAGTGCTGAGACTCCGACCTAAGCTCTGAGTCCTTCAGTTATCAGATTGCATGCAAATAATGAACCTTTTATTAAGTGTCCTTCCCCCAATGATTTTACCGTCTGGGCTTCAAGAACCCTTACAATTAGAGAGAGAACCATTTAAAGTAAATATTGACTGTTTTAAGTGCATGACATCGATTTAAGTGCATCACTGCCCGGCATTAATTGAGGTAACAGGAAACATAAGTTATGCCAGACAAATAGCTAAAGTAAGGCTATATTATTACTACTCCTATTTGCAACTGTATATCATCTAACTGTCTTTATAATATTAGTACACTGTTAGGTTATGGTCAGGTGTTAGGGTTCGAGTTAGTAGAATGAGTTGACATGTAGTTGCAAAGTTACTTAGTTAGTAGAATGTCTGTTGGGGAGCATCAAAATAAAGTGTTAGCAGATATTAAGCAGACAGTCTACTAATACTGTAATAACTGTTAGTTGCAATGTCTAAAGTGGACAATCGAAATTAAGTGTTACCAAATTAAATGTAAAAGCAGTTTATTTTTTAGATGAGACTTGGACGCCACTTACTGAATTATACCGCTTTCTACTATTCATTGCATGTGTTCTGTTTCATATGGCAGCCATTTTCTGCCAAATAAGAGGGGGGGAATCATGCTTCCAATAAATTATAATTAAAAATCGCATAAAAAGTCATTATTATGACTTAAAAAGGTCAAAATTAAGACACCAAGGCCCAGTTTCACAGACAGGGCTTAGCCAAAGCCAGGATTAGGCCTTAGTTCAATTATGGCATTTAAGTAGCTTTTAATAAATGTTCACTAGAAAAAAGAAAAAAAAAACATCAGTGGTGTGCATCTTAAGAAGAAGAAGAAAAAAAAAAAGAGGCTCTGACATTAAGATGTCAGTACAAGTTGCTTTCAGTTAAAACAGCTCAAACATGCATTTTTGTCTATAGGACTAGCTTAAGCCTTTTCTGGGAAACCAGGGGATTGTCATAATTTTGACAAAAAGTCTAAATTATAACATGCTGAAACTGATAAAACCATGTCACAAGTCTAAATTATGACAATCAGCTGAAATGAGATACTAAGTCATAAATAAAGAGATATAAAAAATTAAAATAAAAACATTTTATGACCGTTTTAATTGGGCTTCCATGGGTTTCATGTAGCTACAACTATCATGATTATTTTTTTTAAAGTAGGCAGTATATGCAGTGAGACAAAAGGTTTAAACTATGTAGAACTATGAAGTTCTACTAAATAACCATTATTGGTCCAGTAAATAGCAACCAAACTCTAATGTTAGGCGCTCTCTGATGTAACTGTAAAACGCCGGCAGAACGGAAAGGCAAAGCTCAGACTGTAGAATTGCTCTCTGGGGAAAATTAGTTGAAGGACAGAATATATTTGCACCTCATGAATAGTTTACAGTATTCCAGAGAAAGGGCAGTCATACAACAATAATACTTTTACTCCAAAAGATGCATTCATGTCCAATTTTATTATCTAGGAACAGCCTATTAATGACCCCTGCATCAAAATCCAGATTAATGAGACAAAAACGCAATTCTACACTATAGCACTTCTTTCAGCATAACTGACGGGTTGGAGTGACCCATTTCTAGTCAGCTCCATGCATAGCTGTCCCATTCTGCAGTGTCATTGATGAAGGGCACAGGCTAATGATGAACCGACACGCTCGTGTCAAAGCACATAACGCTGAGCTAATGGAAGCGTGTGAGAGATTGCAGTATAACAAATGGTAATTTCAGCATCTGTTGCAGGAGAGAAAACCAGATGCAAATGAGGGATCTTTATTGTCAGTCACGTTGCAGTGTGTCTTGTGTGTAATCTGATTTGCCTCTGTGTTCAGATCTGGTTTAGTTATGGCTTAAGATTAAAGAATTGAGGAGCGGGGCAATATTCTATCCCATATTAATGAGCTATGGGAGGAAAATCCTGTGATCCCATCAGGTTTTTATTTGTAGCATTTTCCAAATACCATTCATTAAAAACTATATTATAAAAATTAATAATAATAATATTATTATTATTAATAATGAGAAATGTACTGCTGAAAATTTGATGGATATCAGTGCAGAACAAAGACTGTAAACTGTTCAAAAGTTTGGGTCAGTGAGTACTTTAGAATGAAATATTTTTATTCTGCAAGGAAGCATTAAATTGTTTAAAAGAGACAGTAAGCATTTATAATGTATCAAAAGAGTTCTAATTCAAATGAATGCTTTTCTTTTAAAAACTTTCTATTCATCAATGAACTACATGAATTACATCACTGTTTTCACAAAAAAAATTAAGCAGCACAACTGTTTTTAACATTAACAAGAAATTTTTTAATATATTTAAATAGAAAACAGTTATTTTAAGTTGAAATAATATTGCTGTTTTTACTGTATTTTTCATCAAATAAATGCAGCCTTTGTAGGAATAAGACTTCCAAGTCAGTGTATTTCCTTTTGCATTTGTGTGTGCAGTTTGATTGATATTACTTGGAATGCAAAAAAAATTATAAAAAGATTTAAAAAAAAAAAAAAAAAATTTGTTTTTGCAAATTATTTTTTTGCAGGCTGTCTTCAAAATGATGTTTAAAAAAAATAATATCTTGCAGGAAACTGTTCGAATTTCAACTATCATGTCACAACCAACTGAAGAATCACAAGAAAACTCCAGCAGCATTCTTAGCATTGCATTACACTTCATTTGCTCAAACATGCCGAAAGTGCGAAGTTTAAAAATGAAAGAGATTGTAAACTGCTCCTTGGAGCAACAGTGCATTTAAGGAAGCGCTACACAGCTGTGTAAAACAGGCGCACGGATACAGAGGTGCCAGAGGGGGCGAGCAATCAGTCCTGCCCACACAAACGCAGGCACACACACAGAGACCCTGTCATTTGTGCAAATGTCTGTTGTCAGTGCAGCTAGCAGGGGAGAGCTGGTGTTTCCAGCTGTCTGTGCGGGTTAAACGAGGCACGGGAGATGAGGAAGAGGGGGCAGACCTGTGGCCCTGCCATACTAACTCATGCTCCATTCATATTGACAGACACAGGGTTACACTAGCCCGTCGCCTGTGTGACTCAAACCAGCCACTGTAACGGAAAAAAGGACAGAATGTTCACACACTAATTAAAAACGCTCCAAGCGCACAGTGTGAGAACATGATTATCTCATAAGTTTAAAAGAAACTGTAATGACTCATTACTGTACTAAAGCAAGGAGAATATTTTTGGTGCGCCAAAAAAACCAAAATAACGGGTTATATAGTGATGGCCAATTTCAAAACACTGCTTCATTGAGCTTCGGACGTTAGAGAGATTGTCATTGCTGGCAATGAAGGCCTCATTGAGCCATCGGATTTCAACAAAAATATCTTAATTTGCGTTCCGAAGATTANCATAAGTTTAAAAGAAACTGTAATGACTCATTACTGTACTAAAGCAAGGAGAATATTTTTGGTGCGCCAAAAAAACCAAAATAACGGGTTATATAGTGATGGCCAATTTCAAAACACTGCTTCATTGAGCTTCGGACGTTAGAGAGATTGTCATTGGATTTCAACAAAAATATCTTAATTTGCGTTCCGAAGATTAACGAAGGTCTTATGGGTGTGGAACGGCATGAGTAATAAATGACATTATTTTCATTTTTGGGTGAACTAACCCTTTAATTAAATGCACTAGTCTTAATGTCTGAAAATCATTTGTATTTTATATGCATTTAAAAATAATAATAATTCAAAATCCTGCACAATGTTCTTCTGCAAACAAGTGCATAAATGTATTCTATACTTTGGTATAAAAAGGTTTAAAATATTGGTTTAAAAAAAAAAAAGCATTATAATCCTATTAGTGTAACTGTTCTTGTTAGAATCACTACTCGGGTAACACAATTTCAGTTAAATATGGTTCTATTTAAAGCCAAACATAACCTCAAAAGAAATTTAATATTTGTGCTCCCTTTCTCTGTTGCTTTTACTGTATGGTAAAAGAAACGCAACAGACAAATGTTTGCACTTAAAGAAAGCTTTAATGAATCAAACAGGTCGAGATTGAAGGTTACCACTTCCACAAAATGCAAATGAGTCTATGCAAATAGTCCAGAAAGATTAATACTGATGGTTTCTCCTTTGAAAGATTAAATGCTACTGAAGCTAGGTTTAATAAGGAGTGTCTCTACACATGGACCACAGCTAGTTGCAGATGGTGTATTAACTTTAAGAAAATAGGAAAAGGGAAGTATATTATTTCACAACACTTCAAAATTAAAAGCTTTAAAAGATAAGTAGACTTTAAACAAGTTAAGCTAGAAAAATCACACAGGGCTTAAAGTATTTTAAAAGTAAGATTTTCCAGTGAAGTCCATCCAGTGGTGACATATCCTTAGTAAAAAGAGGGGTGATATATGAATGACAATGTTACCACACACAGCATTAAGAAACAGAACAATTGTTTGAGTCAGCTAAGAGTGCTGCTGCCATCTACAGGTGAGTTTGTAACTCAGCTGAACAAAGGAGCAGACTTGTTTAAAAGCTAAAAACACCAAAGTTGTGTCCCAAATGACGCACTATATACTATGCACATACTAACACTATGTACTCTAGTCATGTGACCTATGGCATACGTCGCGTCGCGACCATTCATAAATCCTCTCCCATGGCCTAATAGGATAGTAAAGTGTCCAGCAAAAGCACACTTCAGAGTCTCACCGGAAGTAGTATGTCATCCAGGGACTTTTCATCTACCGTTTTTCAAATACTGTGCATTCAGACATACTATTCTGTTGCTGTACTTGTTTTGTTTTTCCCCCTGCGTACTATATAGTAGGGAAGTACTTACTTTGGATGCAGCATTAGTTTTCTTGGTTAAAGGTGCAATATATAAGAATTTTGCAGTAAAATATCCAAAAACCACTAGGCCAGTGTTATATATTTTGTTCACTTGAGTACTTAAAATATCCCAAATGTTTTAACCAAGGCTCCGGGACGTGTGAGGAGTCGCCTGTCAATTGCGTCATACCCGCGTTACCCTCGGTTTCCAGTTTTATTTTGTAGAAACCATGAAACACCAAAGACGCTTTAATATATTACACGTCTTAATAGACAAGGAAACAACTGTTTTGATATATTTATAGACAAAAAACGAATTATTGTTATATAGCTCAACATGTTTAGTCTTATTGTTTAAATCTAATTTTCTAGATTTTTTGCGAGTACCATGTTTTACCACGCCTCAGAGTAAAACACTATTTTGTCAAGTAGCTAACATAGCATAATCAGATGCAGCTTTATTTTTAGTAACAGTAATACAGAATTTTCTCCACCATACAATACATTTTAAAATTAACTGCATGCCATTTATCAACAAGCCATCCAGCATTTAATATGATATTCTAAAATCAATCTAACTTACTGCAGTGTGTCTCAAACAAGGGTCTCACAGCAGCCGCCGAGCGAACGCACAGAGTAACGTTATAACATCATAACATCATTTTCAACACTCTCAAATGTACCTAATATGATAAACAGAGCTGTGTTACCTCATACTCATGACCAGAAAAGCGGAGCCGGCGACTGTGTCATAATAAAAGTTCCGCTGCTCGTGTGTTGCGCAATCGTTCCAGCGGCCTCGTTCAGCTCCCACAACACTCGGTCCTGCTCTGCTTCATACTACAGTAACGTTAATAATTGCATCCATGAACATGATTTCTTCCCGAGTCCTATCCCAATTCTTTTCCACCGGCCGTTGAGGTGAAGACCACATGTACCAAGATTCCACGCTCAAACTTGGCGTCATCAAGCTACGCCTTTGTTTTGAGTAGGCCTCTATTGACCTCTAGTGGACAGAAAATATTACATATTGCACCTTTAAGTAAGTACACCATCTGGGTATTTAAAGTGTACTCTTGTATTGTACTTTTAATACAAGAATACTGTAGTGCATAAGTACGCAAATTGGGATTCACCTCTGGTTAAAATTTAGCATTTGAGTGCTTACAGAGTTTCCATGGCAGAGTCCGTGGTGCCCGTAGTCCATCGGACAAACTGATGGTGGTAGATGGCTCTGGCCTAAAAAACAAACATGAGCCTAAGTCTACGTAAAGCAAAAATTACACATTTTGTCATTAAAAACACTTCTAGACTGGCTTATTGTGTAGAGACGACTGCAAACAAACTATTTCTAAGTTAATTTTCCCAAAGACAATGCTTAGAAATATTGCTTGTTTGGATTAATTGGCTCAGTTTGTCCAGGATGGTCGCAAAAACTTTTTGAAAAGCATTTTTTTTGCAATTCAGTGATGCAAAAATTACATCACTTTAGGGATCAGCATTTAAATACATATCATGCATATCATGTACATATGATTATACCATTGTGATGCTTGTGGTTTAGTGTTAATAGGAATCAAACTTAAATTCACACCATCCTGAATATATGTGCCACTATTAGAGTTTAATAAAATTCCATATAAACCAGCAAAATATAAGGTGAACTTCTGATGAATTCTAAAAAGTCAAGAGAAAGTGCATGAGGACTCACTTGTTTTGAGCAAGCTGATTGTTGGATTCACCCCAGACAAACATAGCAGCATTATCATCAGTCTCTGCAATCACGTCCAAAAAGGAGGAATCGCCCAGAAAGTGCAGATTTATTCATTTAAACCAAAATGAAAATACAGAAATCAGAAACCATACATAGTAAATAAGGTAGAGTGGCAATGCCAAAGTAGATATACAGTAAAGACCTAGTATAGGAACACAAATGAGTTCAAAAATGTATGGTAACTTTCAACAGGTCACAGACCTGTTTCCCAGTCCTCATTGGGTGAGGGGTTTGTCCAGGTATTAACAGGCACCTGGAACTTCTCCAGTACCTCTATATTCCCTGGACAAGAAGAAGAAAAAAAAAAAGAAAAAAAAAGGATTGACAAAACGTATATGAACGCATTTTCAATGTCAAGATCATAGACGTTTTGATTTCACTACTTCATTTCACTTTAGTCTTAAATTCATTTAAATGGCATTTACAATAATAAGTTAAAAAAAAAAAAAAATTACAAAAAAAAAAAAATCAACATTGCGGGACCATTTAAATGAGCAGCCAGACTTTTAGCCTTAAAGCTAACAATTAACACTCGACCTATAAATGGACTACTACATTGAATCACATTTAAACAAGTGTAATTTAAGAAAACGGAACACAGTGATTTTGTGATTCCACAATATTAAAGGTGCCCTAGAATTAAATATTGAATTTACCTTGGCATAGTTGAATAACAAGAGTTCAGTACATGGAAAAGACATACACGGAGTTTCAAACTCCATTGTTTCCTCCTTCTTATATGAATCTAATTTGTTTAAAAGACCTCCGAAGAACAGGCGAATCTCAACATAACACCGACTGTTACGTACGCCCCCAATATTTGAATATGCCAGCCCATGTTCCCAACATTATGAAAGGCATTAGACAAGGGCAGCCAGTAATGTCTGGATGTGCACAGATGAATCATCAGACTAGCTAAGCAAGCAAGAACAGCGAAAAATGGCAGATGGAGCAATAATAACTGACATGATCCATGATAACATGATATTTTTAGTGATATTTGTAAATTGTCTAAATGTTTCGTTAGCATGTTGCTAATGTACTGTTAAATGTGGTTAAAGTTACCATCGTTTCTTACTGTATTCACGGAGACAAGAGCCGTCGCTATTTTCATTTTTAAACACTTGCAGTCTGTATAATTCATAAACGCAACTTCATTCTTTATAAATCTCTCTAACAGTGTAGCATTAGCCGTTAGCCACGGAGCACCATCAAACTCATTCAGAAATAAATGTAAACGTCCAAATAAATACTCTACTCACATGATCCGAAGCATGCATGCAGCATGCATGACGAACATCTTGTAAAGATCCATTTTGAGGGTTATATTAGCTGTGTGAACTGTGTTTATGCGTGAGCTCCGGGGGCAGAGAGCACGAGAATTTAAAGGGGTCACAACCTATAGATCGGTGCATAGTTAATAATGCCCCAAAATAGGCAGTTAAAAAAAAATTTATTAAAAAAAATTCTATGCGGTATTTTGAGCTGAAACTTCACAGACACATTCAGGGGACACCTTAGACTAATATTACATCATTTAAAAAGAAGTTCTAGGGCACCTTTAAAGTTAAAGAGTGAGCGATTCCATTCTAGAGAATGTTAGGTTTATAGTTCTCTCAAAACAGTATGATTAAATTTAGATGTATTGACTAAATGCTCAAGCACACTGTGAGAACATCATTATCTCATAAGTAAAAATTGCAATAGTGGTTCTCATTGACAGAGAATGCATTACAACAATGTGGGTAATTAAATCAACAGAAAAAAAGTGAAGGCTAGAACTCCATATATGAGAATGCTCTACAACAGTCTGTAAAGAAACAAGTAAATAATGCAGTCTTTATCATAAAACTCAAGATATACTTAAACAGTTTCTCATGAAAGGACAGTGAAACAGCAACAGCTTAACACAAACCATCTTCAGCGTTCAGTGACCTCTTGTCCTCGCAGTTGGTTATGTGATGAGACAACTCATGCCTGGGAATCAAGTGTCTGGCATTGAAGGGGCAGGTCTTCAGTTCCCCAGCCAGTTTGGGGTGGTTCTGAAACAATTTAGACAGATGAAGTTCTCACAACACCAAACCAAGGCAGCAGTATTCTCACAATTTAAATAAATGCATGAAACAAATGAACGTTTCCCCAGCCATTACCCACCTTCCTGCACTTGAGAACATGAAAAGGGAAGCGAGAGGCTCTGATCTGGTGATTTTTGTCATATGGGCACTGGACAATCCTGTTGGGGTCACTGGCATCATCAGTGTGAGTGTCTTCACCATAGGCTGTGGAAACATGAGGCGCCATCAAACAACATAGAAACCGTGCTTGGTTGTTTCCCAAAGAAGCATGATATGATCAGACTTTTATACTAAACTTCTATAAGCTGAACTTTATATTGTGACTTTAACAGTGATATAGCAAATCGAAGTACTAAATTACCGCTCTCTTCATTCCAGCTCTGATTTTCAGAGTTTACTCCAGACGGACCGACGCTGCTGCCGAATCTAATAGTGGCCATGCTTCCCTCTTGTGGCGGTGGTCTGGGTAGTTGTGGCCTTGCGTGTCCCGTTAGCTCTGATTAAAAAAAGTCACCCTAAACGAAATATTTAAACACGCCATATTTAAAAATGAAACAAAAACAACACACTGAACAGTAGAAAAGCGGCGCGTGCTGAACAAGACGTCAAACCACTTTGGGGGGGGAAAGCGAGGCCAAAAGTAATGAAATTTCGAGAAAAAAAAACATTCACATTTTTTCATAAAAATCACAAATGGAAATACTTTCGCGGTCTTTTTTTTAATAGAGTATGATCTTTTCAAAGCACTTACAATTTTGTTGTAGTCTTCAGGTAGAGTAACCCCAGAGTGCAGCCTGGACGATTGGGGCGGGGCGACACATTAAGGCGGGGCGACACGTGTCGCTCCGCCTACACCCAATTTCATTGGTTTGAAATACAGCAGCGCTTATTGGCGTAGACGCTTGGGGCATGAGCATGCGCATTCCTTTTTGAGCAACTTTATGAATGATCTACGCTGTTTGACTGTACTACATAAATATAATTAGTGCTATAACCATGGCAATTTCAGTTACTACCAATTTCCTAATGTTTTGATGAACTTAAGACTCAATTTAGTGTACTGTACACTTGGTACGGCATCTCCGGGTTCTTCAGGCAGAGAATCGCCGTCTAATATACTGCTAAATATGAGGAACGAATTCTTAATTCGTGGCCACGATATAGCCTATATAGAGCCAGGACTACATCAAGTGAAGTAAAGTCAAATTTATTTGTATAACGCTCAATACACATCGCTTCAAAGTAGCTTTACAAAAAGTCATGTTGTCTGCAAGCTTTAGCCTAATATATCAGTTTTAGGGCTGGGCGATAGAAATATGTTGCTGAAATAAATAATAGCCTACATAGTTTGAGATTTAGCTTAGCTATATTCTATTTATTTTATCCAGCAGATAATCAGTGCCACTTTTAAGACTGCATAATTGGCATTGCAAAGGAGAGATATTTTCTATAGGCCGATATATTTTCTATCTAGACTTTCTGCATGTCATCATCCATTTAGGCATCTTCATATTTCCAATAGGATCGGTTTATGCGCAAACTAGAGATTTTACACAAATGATGATAATTCACTGTATTTCAGTAAGACATCGGATAAACCCAAAAGTGCGTTTGATTTTACATTTTAAAGCTAAACCGCGGTGACAAATAAGACAATAATAGGCTACCAATAGCCCACACGCCCTGACCATATTTTGTGCGTATAATAGAAACCTTGCAATGCTGAAAAAATACATCTATTTATTTTGTATGCAAAAATGTAGGCTATTTAGATTTTTTTTTATTACTACTAAAACAGTTGTTATCACGTCGATCTGTATAGTATTATTTATGTACTCAAGTATTTAAGCAATGAATGTTCATATCACTTCTCTGCTTGGTATTTTTAAGTCCTAAGGTTATTGCAGAGATTTACAGCTGAACGTGATTTTTTATATAGTTTTGCAGCTATTGCGAGTGGTATTTTGAATCTATTTTCACTTGTTCATACGCAGATTATAACACAATGCGGGGTGGATAAATAACTTATTTATGCCAACTATAAAAACTATAACATAGGCCTACAGAACCAATAGGCCAGCATATTTTATTAATAGGTAGCTAAACGAGTTTGCCATTAAACATTTTATTAGAACTTTGTACCAAGTAATGCAAGCATTGGACAACAAATCATTTCGTTAAAAATCAAATAAAACAAAAACGGTCGTGATTTAAAATGTAACCATTTGCGTTCGGATTTGTCCGATGTCTTGACTATTTAAATACATATGGAAATATTAAGAAGTCAAATGAACGAAGCATTAAATGTAAAACAGCTCTATTCAGCCTTAAGTACCCGGAGG
>RJVU01036174.1:5525659-5536412 GCA_003731715.1 Anabarilius grahami | reverse complement strand
GGTTCACATACTTTTTCATGCCACTGTACATACACACATATCATATACATTTAAATCAAATAAATGTATTATAAAATTCACAAGCTTTCAAAGTTCTTAAAGCTTTCTTGTTTAAAGAGTCTCTGATACTGTCAATATATATAGATATTTCAGTCAATAAAATCATAAAGTTTGGTAGTAAATTTGCACTTATGAATGTGAAATTTGGTTAACAATATAATTAGATTTATTAGATAAAAGCATTGTTCTTCTTGATCAGAATAATCAGTAAAGCCAAAGAGTACGTTTCCCCACAAGAGTGAAAGAGATTTTGAACACTGAATATTTTCGTTGATACATTTTTGAACCTTACACCACAGTGTAACCGAGTATGAACAGTGCCAAAATAAGTGCAAGGCAGTTTCCTCATGTTTGTTACAAAAGATACAATTTACATTTATTCCTTTTTTAAATTTTTGTAAATAATCATTTGGCCAGCGCAGTTTCTCAAGAGCAGCTGCACGAGCGCTGATGACGACACAGCTGTTTCATGATTGGCCGGATTCACCGCATGACAACGATCACGTGTGTTTCATGTTTATTGTCACGCCTTCAGCTACACTAATGCTCAAAAATCTGTTTTTATAACAGTTAAAGCTCTTTTCATGTAGTCGCGATGTTGTGTCATGTTTATTAAAATAAAACTGATAAAAACAAAGACCCCTCTACATTGTTATTTAAATAACATATGCTTATGTTGAACTTTACTCTTGTAAAAACAGACGCTGTAAGCAGTACATAAAGTTTTGAATGAAAATGTCTCTATCACAGCTGAAGTGAAATAAATGCAATGTTTGACAAATACACTGATGTTTCAAAGTGTGCAAACGCAGCGCGAGCGTTACTACGAGAAGCAGAAAGTGTCCGACTTCACGTCTCCGTTTTCAGCTCCTCCCCGCCTGCACGCGGCTAATCTCGCCGATCGGTTGCATCCGGCCGCAGCTGATGTCGAACACACCCATTCCCTGAAGACACGCCCACGTAGAGCTGTCAGCTGCTCAGTTCAAGATGGCGTTGTCCTGTAGAGGAGTATGCCGCGGGGCTTCAGTGATCTTACTGTATGGAAAACAACCTGTCGGGGTCAAAGCGAGTCTCTTCACACCTAGATTGGCTTCCACAAAATCCAGGTACTATTTATAATAAGTTTATATTAATTACTATTTGTAGGCATCGATCATTTGTAGGCATACTCCCATAGTTAGGATAATTTGCATAGATCAGTCGTTATAAAACGAGTCTGAAGATGATGTTTCATCAGTAATAATACTAGGCCACATTAAATATTTCTCATTGTCTATTCTCCCTTTAGTTTTTGTAGAAAGAAAAAGAAAAGAAAAAAATGCTTTAATTTAGAGTTAATCAGGAAATACAGCACATGCTCTGCCCTGATGTTACAGCAGCACAGCATCGTTTATTTATTTCTGTCTGTCTGTCTAGTAGTAGTTTGTGGTTTGCTAGACACTATTCACCTTCACAAGCAAGACATGGGATTGGTCGAAGCATTGTGTCCAGGCTGAAGTGGGCCAATGAGAAGTATGAGAGATTCTTGCAGCGGCGCTTTCCTCGCTTTTATGATCTCTATAACACTTTTATGAGAGGTCAGAGCAAATAATATATTTAAAATTACTACTGGATTATTTGATCTCAAACCATCCCCGGCAAATGTGTTATGATATAGGTTTTATGTTTCTGTATAAAGGGTTCCGGCTCCTGTTTCAAGATGCTCGAGAAGTGAGAAAAATCCTGACTCGCATGCTCACTGACAGCACAGAGAACCAGAATTTGCCTTACCGTGATTTGGAGAAACTCAGGCAGGTGGGTTGAAGAACCGAAGCAGACCTTTATGGGATATATTGCTGTCAAAAATTGTATTAAATTGTCATTTTTGTGTATTGCTTTCAGTTCCGCAGGGACTTAATCAAAGCCATTCCATTGGTCATCATATCAATACCTCCTTTTGCCAACTATTTGGTCTTTATCCTTATGTGAGTATTTAGCATGTTACTCTGCTGATTATTCTGTTTGTTTTTGTTTTTTTGTCTTTATTGCAATTATGAAGTATTTCTGTATCTTTCAAAAACTGATTGAATATTGGGTTTTGAATGTTTGCTTTATTGTCCATCACTCTTCCATTCATTGATCCATTCATCCTCAGGGATGTGAAATCTAAGGGAAAAGTTTTATTTTTTAAAAAAATACATTTTATTATTATTATTAAATACTCAACTTTTATTGTTACAGTTTTAAAGGGGTAGTTCACCCAAAAATGAAAATTTGATGTTTATCTGCTTACCCCCAGGGCATCCAAGATGTAGGTGACTTTGTTTCTTCAGTAGAACACAAATGATGATTTTTATAATGCGTGTCAATGGCAACACAATCTATAAGAGTCAAAAAAACACGCACAGACAAATCCAAATTAAACCCTGCAGCTCGTGACGGCACTTTGATGTCCTAAGACACGAAACGATCGGAAACCGAACAGTATTTATATCATTTTTTACCTCTAATACACCACTATGTCCAACTGCGTTCAGCACTCGTTTAGTGAGGTCTGATCGTGCTCTGACAATGGAAGTGATGTCTCACACTCATTGAAGTATAAGCGCGAGAGATCACTTCCGTCATCAGAGCGCGTTTTCAGACCTCACCAACCGAATGCTGAACGCAGTTGGACATAGTGGTGTTTTATTTATGATATACTGTTCGGTTTCTTGCACAAACCTATCGTTTCATGTCTTAGGACATCAATGTGTCATAACGAGCCGCAGGGTTTAATTTGGATTTGTCTGTCCGTGTTTTTTTTACTCTTATAGATGGAGTTCCCATTGACGCGTTATACGGCTGACAGACGGCAACGGTTGGAGTTAAAAATCATCATTTGTGTTCTACTGAAGAAAAAAAGTCACCTATATCTTGGATGCCCTGGGGGTAAGCAGATAAACATCACATTTTCATTTTTGGGTGAACTATCCCTTTAATGTTGTTGTTGTTGCAGTATAGCCATATTGAATGGAGGGGGATGTTTTCCGCCACAATTCTGCCCTCTAGGTACCTCTATCCTCGCCAGGTTCTGATCCGACACTTCTGGACCCCACAGCAGCTGGTGGAGTTTCAGGGGGTGTATCATACCCAGAGAGCACGGCACCACTGGGCTATAGTAAAGGGGATGGAAAGCACGTCAAATTCTGTCCAAGACAGCAGACTTAAAAGCCGCCTCATGGAGCTCTGTAGTAAGGTAGCCTGAGCTAATTCATGATATTACATATGTGTAAAATTATAGCCTTTTTAAATTTTATTCAGATGTTGACTTATTAATAAATACAAAATATGTGTCTGCAGGTCCGAAGCGGAGTCCATCCTGTAGTGTCTGATGTCCATGCAGTGAGAACATTGTTCTCTGGACCTCCCTTAGGGATCAAGAGAATGTATGCAGATCAGATGGTGAGCTCCAAATAATCAGCCAGTTGCACAATGAATTGCATTTTAAAAGTTTGTTTCTTGTTTTAAATTTTTCTAAACGCATGTTATAAATCTCATTGTGAACAATTAATCCGTGCATGTTTCATTCATCCAGTCAACTGGACCTTCTGGTGAAAACGACAGACTTCTCTCTGGTGACATATGCAGGACCTCCCCAATCCTTTAGGGTTTTACAAATTTTCAACTAAAAACGGAAAACTTCTTATGCATTTTGGCTGTTCATTTACACGACAATGGCATTTTGGGGGCCCGTAAACTACAAAAACGAAAACAGTAACGTTATGTGCATGCGTATTACGTGTTTAGTCTATAGTGTTTCTTTACAAAGCGACATCGCCAACTACTGGCCTGGCATGCATAATACAGCATTGTTTGTCATTTTAAAGGATTAGATCACTTTAAAATGAAAATTACCCCAAGCTTTACTCGCCCTCAAGCCATCCTAGCTGTATATGACTACCTTCATTCTGATGAACACAATCGGAGTTATATTAATAAATATCCTGACGCGTCCAAGCTATATAATGGCAGTGAACGGGACCAATGAGTGTGAAGCGCTTTCTTGAGCTTCACACTCATTGGTTCCGTTCACTGCCATTATAAAACTTGGATGCGTCAGGATATTTATTAATATAACTCTTAATTGTGTTCATCAGAAAGAAGAAAGTCATATACAGCTAGGATGGCTTGTGGGCGAGTAAAGCTTGGGGTAATTTTCATTTTAAAGTGAACTAATCCTTTAATAGGGATCGTTTTGACAATGTTGTTATCTGTAAGCAAAACTTTTCAAAAACACAAAGAGAAATCCTTTCCGTTTTTAGTACATCATTGTCATGTAAATGTACCCTTAGTCTACTTAAACCCCACCTCTGCAAGCTTACATTCACCTGCCTTCACTCATGAGTTCAACACCCACATCTCAAACTCCAATCAACAGTGATGCATAGAACTTAGTCCCTGCCTTTTTTTCGATAATCTGTTACACTTGGATATAAGCCACATTATGGAAGAAAAGCTCTGTCACTACTTCTGTTTTATCAACTTTAAAATGTACAAAAAAAAAAAAAATTCTTTAGCTTGCTTCCTAATCTAGTTGTTTAATAAACCTGTCATTGAATATTACATTGTTTTCTCTTTGCCAAATTACTTTTTATTGTTCTTTTTTGCTAAATGTATACATATAAATATATTTGCAGAGACACCTCTGTCCATTGCTGTTCCTGACACCCCGCCTCCCAGCCTTCTGGATTGGTCGACGCTTGAACAGTCATGCCTTAGAACTCATGCAGCTTGACCGCAGCATTGTTCAATTAGGCTTGCATCAGTTAAACGACACAGAGCTCAGAGAGGTCAGTGGTTGCTCCTTATTTTGCCCATTACATTCTGTCAGCAGCCTTCATTTTCAGATTTTTGAAGGATAATGTGTAATGTTTACATCACGTCTCCTAGGCATGTTACGTGAGAGGGCTGAATCCAGAGCGTCTGAGTCCCGGACAGTGCCGGGAATGGCTCACACAGTGGTTGCAGTTCTCAACACACCTAAATGGTACGTAGGCCATGAGATCAAGGCTATGTTCAGAAGAGAGAGCTAACATACTATGTTTATGGTGCGTTCACACAATGTCATAATTACCAGATGACAGCCTGAACGTTCTACTCGGAGCTGCTCACATCCTCAAACTTGGAATTATTGTTTCTATGTTAACACCACACAAAATGAATGTGTAATTTGAGTACAGACAAAACTATAATAAAACAAATGTTTTTAATATTACCATGAATGATTCTTTTCCATATTTTTAATGGGTCATTAGGGGTTTGTGTTAAATTGCATGGAAAATAACACTTTTGCTTTTGAAACTATTGACATGACATTGCATTTCCTCCCTGTTTGATCAGAGTCCGAGACCTCCCTCTATCTGCACTGTATGGTACTGCTCACTGTAAACTACCCTAAACACCCACGTCACTGACCTCGAGAGGAAGCAGATGACTTCTCTTCCCAACACCGGGTGCTAAAAACCCACCACACCCAAAAGTAATGCACCATGGGAACAAAAGAAACATGTATGCAAATTAAAGCAGCACAACACAAGCTTTATCATGCCAGTCATTTGGCTTAGTCATGTTACTGTTTTTTTTTTTATGTTTCTGAAATTTTAAATGGGCTGTTGTGCTTTAAATTTTTGTTTTTTGGAGATTTTGTTTACTTGAGTGAGGAACAGACAGAAGGGACATTGTCATTGAAAGATGCCATTAAGATTCTGTAATATGTGGAATAATGCGATTCATTTTCTTCCATAGAGACAGGGTGTGTAATCAGTGACACAAAACAATAAATTGACACTGTGAGAAGTATAACCACATCTGAGACAAAAAGCACACTGAACACGTGCCAAAAGCATCCATTTGGTCTTGAGACATTCATTCTAAATAGTTATTTAGTGGAGCGCAATCATTTGTGAATTGTGTTTTGAGACATTTTGTATGTTTAAAATCAGCACTGACTCCAGGATAAATATCACCCATCTTGTTCATTTTTCTGGTGTAGTAGTAAGACAAACAGTCATTCTTGGGATGTTTAATATGTTTTACTAAAGCAACCCAGTTATGCTTTAAATCCGATGGTAAACTGGAAAGAGGATTACAGAGCCTGGATACTGGAGAGAAAGTGTATTCTTTAATATATTAAGCTCTATAATGTTTTAAGCTTATGTTAATATTTATTTGAGATCTTAATTACATAAAATATTGCACCTTGTTATTTGTTCTATCCAATAAGAATGAGTTTGCTGTGTGCACTGGGCTGTTTGGTCAAAGCATTAAAGTTATGCTTAATGTGTTCAGTCAGGTTCTTATTCAGCCTTTCAACAGGTGCCTTTTTACAGGTGCCTTTTTACTTAAGAACACGGCTACAAACAGTAAAATACATGCCGTTATCTTTTTATGTTGCCAAATATATTGCATTATTTTGTATTTTATATATAAAGAAAATGCGGTTTGGTTCTGTGTTAACATTTCACTGAAAGGTATGAAAGTACATAGTCATCGCAGTGTGAAAAGATCAGAACTTCTATTAAAAGACTTCAAACTTAATGGTCTCTGTTTGCATCCCTCATCAAGCTGGCACTGATTCACCAACTACAGTAATAAAGTAGTAACTCAATATAATGAAATTAACTTTAAATAGGACAAACTTGTTTAGAACATTCTTTTATTTGACAAATGTTCTTTAAATGTATAAAATTTGTCATATCTGTAATTCATTGATTGTTGTTCTGTAACCCAAAGAAATGTCAACAAAGCAGTAGAGGACAAATTTAAAACAATGTCTAAAGACAGAATACTTAAGCATAAATCAGAGACTTAACAGTAGACTAATCTACTGGATTGGTCATAGAAACAGATATCAGTTATTTCATTCTCAGTGAAAATGAGTATTGCCAACTTACACAGCAAGGGGGAAAATAATTAGCATTTATATAATGGTTTAAAAAAACAACAAAAAAAAACACCTGAACAGTCTCTAAGAGCTTTAAGCGATGTGCTGTGACTGGATGTGATCACATGACCTCATAGCCGCTGCGGATTGCTCGCATCAGAATGCAGGCCAACACAATGCCCGTGATCTACAAAAAAAAAGACAATGTATTATTGTATGAAGAAGGGGAGTTTGCACTGATGTTCTTGTGTGCATATAACAGGCAAACCAATATTGCAGATCTCACCTGCACAAACGCAATGACCAGAGCTCCCACAGCAACCCACAAAATACGCTGGTTTATATATTTCTCCAAAGCAGGTTGACATCCCTGTATTAAACAAAGACAAAGTCTTAGTCTCTAGTTTCTCACATACTCTGTCCAATAAACAATTTGAACTTGTATTTAAAAAAAAAAAAAAAAAATTCATTTTCAGCTATGACAACAACAAGTTTAATTTGTATAGACTTTTTTGTGAAAATGCCACAGTACAGAAGAGTCAGGTAGCCAAAACCCTAGTGCACTATTTCAACAATAAAAAAAAACAACAAAGTTTCTTACATCTGTGTAGATTACTTTGGCATCTCCCATAGCTCCAGTACCACAGCCCTTAGTGACATTTTTACAGCAAGAGTCTGGGACGGACTTGTGAGTGGGGCTGAAGTTCTCCCAATCACTAGAGGAGTTTCCTCCACAGCACTTGAGCTATAAGAAAGACAAAATTACAAATTCATATTAATGCAAATTAAGACTATCTGGTGTGTGTGCACACGTTTTTGTGATTTATGAGGACAATTTGTATAATGACTTCGGTATTACACTGGTATTACGACGTAAACATGAAATATGAGGACATTTCATGAGTCATATTTAAAATAGCTTTAAAAACCATACTAAACAATGTTTTATTTAAAATGTAAAAATGCAGAATGTTTTCTGTTATGGGTAGGTTCAGGAGTAGGGGTAGTGTAGGGGGACAGAATGTACAGTTTGTACAGTATAAAAACCATTACGACTATGGTATGTCCTCACTTTGATAGCAAAACAAACCTGTGTGTGCGTTTTTGTGACATAAGGACACAAATGTGTATAATGACATGGGTATGACATAGGTATTACAAAAAGAGGTGACTTATGAGGACATTACCCATGTCCCCAATTTTCAAAAGGCTTATAAATCATACAGAATGAGTTTTTGTGAGAAAGTAAAAGTGTGCACAGTTTTGTGTGATGGTTAGGTTTAGGGGTAGGGGTAGTGATAGAAAATACGGTTTGTACAGTATAAAACCATTACGCCTATGGAATGTCCCCACAATTCACAAAAACGAACGTGTGTGTGTGTGTAAAAAGGAGCTGAATGCTTTAATGCCAAAAAGTAATTATTTTAATCTATCTGACAGCCTTAAATTAAATTACTACACAAAAACAAATAAACACACAATATTACATAGACTGATTCCATGAATACATTTCCCTTCAAAAGCAGAGATCATCTAAAGAGAGCATATGATCCAGCAGAATGGATTCACTGAATTGAAAGCCATTCAAAATTTAGAGAGCAAGTACAGCACAGTGTCTGAACTGAAGTTTAGCCACATGACGACACAAGAGGAAGCAGGATGTCAGTTTAATGTCAACAGATGGCACTGAGCAAACAAGGCTGGA
This sequence comes from Anabarilius grahami, assembly GCA_003731715.1. Lineage (NCBI taxonomy): Eukaryota > Metazoa > Chordata > Actinopteri > Cypriniformes > Xenocyprididae > Anabarilius > Anabarilius grahami. The sequence continues at coordinate 5,527,743 of RJVU01036174.1, read as the reverse complement.
GACACACATCATGCACATGAAAATGGGAAACAGAGCAGGATCACAGTCCTTGTTCAGAAAATCAGACTTTCTTTGGACTTTCCAAAATGTGAAAGATTTGGGTTTACCAACCTCCTGCTGGAGAGAATCGAGGGCTGCACGGTCTTCTTCTGTTTTGTTGTATCCTGCGATCATGACCTTAAAGCGTTCATTCAGCAGATCAGAAACCTGCAGAGAAACAGAGATTATTAGGAGCCAAATGGTACTGGGAAACAGGTTAATAGTAATGAATCGGCAATTAGAAGAGTACTCACTTTCCCACGGAAGATATATCCAGCGATGGCGGTTCCGATTTCAGTGATGACGATGAGGGAGAGAAGAACAGCAAACTAGGAGAAAACAGAGAGGAGAGGTGAATGATAAAGGTAAGGAATGACAAGCCAAGAAATAACATTTTAAAGAATTGATTGACTTTATTGAGAGTTGGTTAATGCTGCGCTACGGTGTTTATCTAGCAAATACAATCGTACATTCTGAGGCACTGTTTTCCATTTCAGTGAAATATGCAGATACTTCATATTGAGTGTTGTGTAAGAAGGAATCTGGTTTAACCTGTTGGCCATGTGTTGACCATGTCAACAGCATTAACAGAGACATGCAGCAGCTTTACAGTAGTCAGTACATAAACAAAAGCATCAGCAGATGTAGTTTAAAAGTGTACCAAAGTCACTTTGAAAGATTAAATATCAGCACACTAATATTAAGTATTTCCAGTCAACTTAATATTTCAATCAGTCAACAATAGTTGACATATACACTCCTATACATTTGCTTGTCATTGGTTCCAGTTCCATGAAAAATGTAATTTTCACTAACTCAGTGCATGCCAGAATTTAATCATAAAAAAAAATATAAAATGTAAATTTTTCTAAATTGCACATTACAATTATCTATCGCATTAGTATTATCTATAATTCATTTTATTTACTGCCCCTGATTATTTTTAAATATACTTCCTGAATCTTTATTATCTTTACATAATTAAATGTATTATTATACAATAAAATATTTAAATAATTAGGCCTAAATCAGTAATAAATAATACACAAATTGGAAATACTGATATTAAATGAATGTTTTTGGTAATATTTTTGATAAAATCTAGAAATGTATATAACTGTACATACAATTGTCTATATTATATATTGTTTTTTGCATTTTTTTTTTTTGCACTTTGTCTATCTTGTAAATTTGTATATTATTATTTTATTCTTTTTATTATGTGTCTTGTCGCTGTCACTCTGTTGCACTGTGGAGCTTCTGTCACTAAAACAAATTCCTAGTATGTGTAAACAACATACCTGGCAATAAAGCTCTTTCTGATTCTGATATAATCTATGCATACAGTTTTATGCAAACGTTTTGGCACCCCATGCTAATCATCATAATTTCAATTCATAATCCGCTGGGCTTTAGAAGCAGCAACTTCATTTGGATATAATTTATACCTTATGGAAAATGTAACATTTCAGTTCATTGAATCAAGAGAAACAATGCAATGTGAATCATAACAAAAACAAACCGTTGCAAAAATGTAGGCACCCCAATTGAATAATCACATCAATATTTAGTATAGCCTCCTTTTGCAGCCTGTAAAATGCTTCTTATAACCACTGATAAGTCTGAATTCTGGCTGCAGGTATTTGTGATCATTCTTCTTTGCGAAATGTCTCCAGTTGAGACAGGTTTGATGGCTGCTGAGCGTGTACAGCCTGCTTCCAATCATTCCATATATTTTCGATGACACAACTAGCAATTAGCTACCTTAAATATTCTTTTTCATGATTGGTTGCAACTGTGTTTGCAATGTAAGTTTCATTGAACAAATCAAATCAGTTTTGTGCTGTATTAATCAGCATTAAATGACAACAGGTATTCAAATCAATGAAACTGAAAGGGTGCCCAAACTTTTGCATAGCCTGTTTTTCACATTTGATTCTATAGAACTGCATACGGTCTGCTACACTAAGAAGTGTTGTCTCAAAAACAATCAAATTATTCAGCATTCTTTTAATGGATTATATATATATATATATATATATATT
>RJVU01036174.1:5476845-5506382 GCA_003731715.1 Anabarilius grahami | reverse complement strand
AACATTCCCAGAACGTCCTGAATGTTCCCTGAAGGTCCACCAAATAACGTTCCCCAAACCTTAAAAGAACTCCACATCGTGACCGTCTCTAAACGTTCTGGGAACGTTACTAGACAACGTCCTTAATACCAGTGGACGTTCTGAGAATGCTCTGGTCACCTAGTAACGTTCCCAGAACGTTCAGAGACGGTCACGATGTGGAGTTCTTTTAAGATTTGGGGAACGTTATCTGGTGGACCTTCAGGGAACATTCAGGATGTTCTGGGAATGTTGAGGGGACCATTACAATAGGACGTTCTGATAACTTCCTAAATGTCCTCTTTGTAACGTTCTTGCATGACCATAAAATAACCAAAATAGAACATCCCCCTGAAGTCATATAGGGAACGTTATTAAATGACCAACAGAGGACCATGTGGGAACGTTCTGTTAATGTCCCAAATGTCCTCTTTGTAAAGTTCTTTTTTTTGACCATAGAATAACCAAAAGAGAACGTCCCCCTAAAGTCATATAAGGAACCTTAAACTGCAGCACTTTCATTACCAAAAGAAGACGTTTAAGGAACGTCCCGAATGTTCTGTAAAGGTTCAGAATTTTCATCACCTTTTGAGAACTTTTAGGGAACGTTGCGCAAGGTCCTGAGAACGTCGCCTTCTATGTGGGTGTAGGCATCTAGTGTCAGGTAAATAAAGCATAATTAATAATACAGATCCAGAATATGAACAGTTCAAGACACGGCAAGACTAGAAAAGATATTTTCAAGCAACAGAATATGTTTGCTCATTTGGAACAGCTGAAAATGCGTGATTTTGCAGATCTAAACTCAGTGTATATAAATGGAAATCTGTTGATACATGTAGAGACAATACATTATGTACATTATACCACCCAAAAGTTTAAGGTCAGCGAGTTTATTACCTGCATTCAGATTTAGCATTTTCCTTCAGGTCAGTCCTGTGTTCATAATAAAAAAATCTGTTTAAATGTCCGATGTATTATCTTGTCCTTTTAACAGTTAAGGGGTTTTCCCGTGACTGACAGCGCTAATCAAAGCATTTGTCAGTTGCGTCTTGTTCCGTGTTCACAACAATTCAGTCTTTTCAATATAAAAGTCTTTGCTACTGACTGACACACTCATAAAGACAGTCTTTGCAGCCAACTAATGGTGTAATAATTTAACTTCTGTTGCTGTTCACGGTCAGGGACTATTTTTTCTGGCTGAGGGAAGGCTTTAGTGAAAGTTTACTTCATGAAAGTTGGATTGATACATATTTTTGGCTTTAATATTTCTATTGTGTGGTAACCATTTTATAAAAGCAATAAGGTACTCGAGGCTAGTGCTGTATCGTGAATAAGTCAGAGCTTCGGGTCGTGCCTAACAACGCACTTCAGCTGTGACTTATTCACGATACAGCACAGCCTCTCGTACCTTATTACTTGCATAAAGTTCTGTCACAGTTGTAAATATCTAAGTCATTTTGTTTGTTTCTAAAATAACCTCTAATTTATTATAGTAGGGGAGAGCGGGGTAAGTTGTCACATGGGTAAACTGTCACACTCTTCATAACTCCAAAACTAGAGGCTCTAATCTGAGGTTAGCACAATTTTCTTATTTTTTGGCTTAAAAGGTAACAAATTTGCACTTTAAATTTTATGCAATACAACTTTGTTAGATATGAATGTTAAAAATTATTATTTTTCACAACATAGAGGAGACAATAACGTGTCTTTTGATACTTTAGCTGACGTGCTATGTTGAGCTCACCTTGAGATTTAGCCAACATTAGCACACATGTCAGTTTGGGGCAAGTTGTCTCAATGACTTTGGGGCAAGTCGTCAAATGTGACAACTTGCCCCACTACAAATAAACACATAGAGCATGCTCAAAAAAGAGGTTCAACATGTTAAGTCAGTTATGATCAGAGATTAAACATGTTAAGTTAAGCGGGTTATCTGCAGTATTCCATTCAGTTATCATGGATCTATGTGCAAGCCAGAAAAAGTTTGAGTTTAAAGTTCAAAGTAAAGTGGTCTTGCCACTTAATGTTTTGATTGAAATGTGTATTGTTTGGATTTAAATAATTGTTTTTCCAAATTCTCTAGGCATGATTGTTTATATTTCCAGTTCTGGTTTGAATTTAAAAATTAAAATCAATAATAACAATTAAGTATTTAGTAGTCTTATTTTTAGATAACCTAGTGTGACAACTTACCCGCCGATGGGGCAAATTGTCACAAGTGCACATTCTCTATTCAACAGTCTACAACTCCGTAATGAGGTAAGATATGAAAATGTAATGAATACAACATATGTGCCCAAGACTTCCTTCTTTCATTTGGTATGACATTTATACCATTGTGATGTATGGTGCTCAGTAAATGTTAGACAGTGTGAAAAGTGTGACAACTTACCCTGCTCTCCCCTACTGTTATGTTGGTAAAAATGTATATTTTGGTAGTGACTGACAAAATACTAGTTTAAAAAAAAAAAGATTTTTAATGCACTAATTAATGTGCAAATGCTGTCAGTTATATTTGTGAAGCATTAAAAACATAAACACAGATCTGGTCTACTTACCCTTTCTCTGGCATTTCTTGTGTTGATGATTTTAGCAGCAAGCCTCATCCCTGTCTTAGTCTCGGTACATTTGTGCACCTTGCCAAAACGGCCACTGGTGATTTGATATGATGATTAAAACATTTTAAAGATAATGTTGACTGATTACTATGACATTTTGCTAATAAAATAAATGTAGATTAACCCAGAAGCAGGTACTGTAGCAGAAATGCTAGCTTTCAGCTCACCCTCCCAGCACTTCTCTGGTGTGGATACTGAAGGTATCACAGGGTGGAGGGTTAGACTTCAGCGACACAAACCGGTGAGCGAAAGGGGCAGGCTGAGGTGAAATATCATCTGAAAAGAGCCAAAAGGACACTATTATAAGTGTTTATTCAGACAACAATCTTTCAGTCTGTCTACTTCATTGGGAATCTTGGGTCAGAGATCACTATGAGATGTTAATGGTGTTGATATCTGATCTATAATGCTCTTCATGTTGGGTTGGAGTAGGAACAGCTGCAGGAGAGTAGATGACACATTAATGTGCCAGGGACAAAGGATTATCATATTCTAGATACTTCAGATTTCTAAGGTCAGGCTATACTAGAGGACTTGCTGTCACCTCTTTAACCTTTGAAAACAAATTTACACAACTTGAAACTGTCATTTTGTGGTTGTTATTCTGTTCTCTTCTGGAAACCGCTTACTGACATTGTCAATTACAAATATCCTTTCACTTCAATTTCTCACAGAACAAATGTTAAAAACAAATGTTACCTACCTATAACTTTAAAACAAGTTTTATAAGGAATATTGCTCTTCGTCTGTACTGGATTCTTGTCTGTAGCTGGACTTATTTTAATTTGGATTCCACCTGATACGTGGTTTGCTGCTCCGACTGCTTCAGTCGCTTTCTTAGCCAGTGGTGCCGTTACCACATGGACCTTTCCTCCAGTGTCCTGTAATCTGTATAAGAACAACTTTTAAAATGAATGGTTTTATCACTTGGTTTTATATCACTTTAATCAGCTCAACAACTGCTGAAAAAGTGATAAATTGCACTTTAAATTGTTGGACAAGCAATGCATCCATTGCTTGTTTTACCTCTGTAGAGAGTTAGGGCAGCTGTGCACTTGTCTAAGGGAGGAAGCCTCTTTTGTTGCTGTGGTAACATTCAAACCCACTGGTTTTGGTGGTTTGTGGCTTGGTGGAAACAACGCTGCATCTTGTGATGTTGTCATTTTTGTTGTAGGTGTATTTACTGATGATTTTCCAGAACTCTGTGCAGTTGCTGCAAGAAGAACCAGAGTTGTTTTGGGAAATTTTTGGGTTTGTGTTGAATCTGTAGGGGCTTCTGTTAAAGTCAGCTTGGGAGGATTGTTGGGTACCAGTGAAGGAGGCATTGCTGGAGCAACCACTCCAGTTGTTTTTGGTATGGTATGATTTGGTAGGGTTACATTCACTGTTTCAGTATGCTTCGGTCCGATTGTGTTGGGCAAAACAGCCGTCGTCACAGAAGCAGATGCTGATGTCATCTTTGGTGCTTTAGTTTTTGTCAGTGACACTTTCCTGTCATCTTGGGCTTCTGCTTTTGGTGGAGCAACATCAGAAATCCTCTGGGTCACCGTTGAAGCAGCAATGATGGGTATCAGGATATCACTCTGGTTCTTATTTTCAGGCTTATTCATTTTCTGTGTTTGCTCATGACGTTGAGATAGGTCAGAACTTGAGGTTACACTCGATGTAGATTCTCTTGCTCTTTTGATTTGCAATTTAGGTTCAAGCTGAACTTTGACCTCTGTTGAATCTTTTTTAGCTTGATTATCCTCTCTTCTCATCCCATTGTTTTCATTGACTTCTAGCAAAGTACCTGCACAAACACACAGAATAAACAATATAAAGACACATTCACATTAAGGACGACAACGATATATATTATATAGCATAAAAGATAGAAGAACTATAACAGCATACTATTACAATAACGATTTAGAGGATCGATATCATTGGAATCACTTTCAGAAAAAAAAAAATTTCACCTGATGAATGATAAAAACATTTATAGTCAGTTCAGATCAGAATCCATCCTGCTTAAAAGAGACAACAAAACTGCAGCATACACATATAATAAACAAAATTATTGACCGCTGGTGTGGACGCTAATATAGTTATAGTTCTCTTTATAGTTATCATTCTTGGTGTGAAAAGTAAGGCCTAAAGTCTTACAAACTCACTTTTTTTTGTGCGAAATATCCCCAATAAATATATAAACAAAATGTAATTCATAGAATATTCTTTCAAATATTCGTTCAAAGCAAATATTTCACAATATTTTTACCTTATAACCCCCCTTTTATTTATTTATTTTATCTCTTTTTAATGGGGATCATGCGCAACAAACTTCCACATCGCTTCCGGTTCAGGTCTTTTGTATGTGCCTCATTAAATATAAAGCCATTTTACTCAAGTTACTCGCTACCGTCGAAGAAGCGAGCAAAGATGAACATAACCGATGTCTATCGCATATGCAGATTGATATCTAAAAGTTTTTTTGTATTTTTCTTCTCACTAACATTTAGATATAATAAAATGCCAACAATAAAAAGAATATAGCTATCGCCGTCAGTTCATACCGCTGTTAACACCTTCTCTGACCAGTTTTCCTGTTTGTTTATGTGCCGTTCGGCATTAATCCCATTACTGTTTGTTCTTTGGTCAAGTGATTTGTGGGTCTCCTTGTCATTCTGTAGTTCATAAATAGTTAATATGCTAACAAGCCCGTCATTCAGATTTATGTCCATCTCATGGCCCCGCTTCACCTTTCCAAACAACTGCTGCCCAGCATAATAACGTAGTTTATTGTAGTACCTTTCTCTGATGGTATATTAAAGGCATGGGGCACCATTTTGTGGTTTCTGTCTAAGCGAACATAGACTTCCTCCTGTCAAAAGAGAGAAAAAAGGTTTACAAACAGATATAAAGTACATGGTAAATGTCATTTAAGGCATGATGATTAATGCAGTAAGAGTAAGAGTTAATGGAAGAGTTTATAAGCAGTTCTGGCTCTTGTCCTGCTTTCCACTGACCGCAGAGGTTCGAACAGGCAGGGATTTCCGTCTCTGTAGAGCCACTAAAGGCACAGACACTCTCTCACACTGTTTGTCCTCCAGACCTTTCATATTTAAGGAACAGAACAGAAAACTTTTTTTAAAAGTGTTTAAACACCCATTCACTTATAAATCTGAATGTCATTGCATTCTGGTTCCCATACCATGTGCCAGGTCCTCCAGGGCTGTTCTCATCTCCAAGACTTTCCTTTCAAGAGAATCCAGGAGTCTGGTCTGAGCTGACAGCTGGCTCGTCACAGTCTCCTGCAGCTTGTTGTGCTGGACGCAGGTCGCACACATGGGGCAACTTCTCCCTGAGCTCAGGAGGAGCTGCTCCACTTTAAACCGCAGGTCATCAACCTTGGCCTCCAGGGTTGTGGGATTGGACGGAGGCACAGGGCATTTCATAGAGCCCTTGACAGACATGGAATGAAGGTTGTGCTAGAGGGAGAGAAAAATATACAGGTATTAGAGACAAAAACTACTTTTGAGGTCAAATTTGCAATTAGGCCTGCATATATTACTCCAAGCTTTTAATAGAAACCCAGCTGAAATAAGTCCTCATAAACCAGACTAATTTGGTTTACTGGTCCTAGCTGGTCTCCCAGCTAGAGAGCACAAAACCCCTTTAAAAACAGCCAAAAGTAAAGACTGAGGCTAAGAGACCAAGGCCCGGTTTCACAGACAATGATTAGCCTAAAACAGGATTAGGCCTTAGTTCAAGTAGGATATTTAAGTAACTTTTATAAACGTACACTAGAAAAAAAAAAGTGAATCTTGTGGATCTTGAGACAAAACAATGACACTTTAAGATATGTCAGTACAAGTTGCTTACAGTTAAAACAGCTCAAACATGCATTTTAGTCTGGGACTAGCTTAAGCCTTATCTGTGAAACCGGGGGTTGAAATATTCCATGTAGTTACAAAAATGATACAATGATAAAAAAAATACAAATAAAAAAAACATTGCATAAAAAAAGTATAGCTTTTCAAGCTCAGGGAAACTGACTGAAATTACAATCATCTTAACAGTAATATCTTTTACACCCACCTGCTAAGATGTTTGTTCAGAATGAGAAGCCCAGCGTAAAGTACATATGCTTTCCGCCAAAGGTTTGGACAGATTGATCTCTGGTGTGTACCAGCCTGTCAAGATTCCTCTTTTATCTCCGCTCCATGGCCACCTCACCAGAAATAGGCAGACCAGAGAAGGGGGGCTCACAAACAGTAAACTGATAATAGAGGCATGCAGAGCTGGCCCAGGGGAGGGGGCACAAAGTCTTTCCAAGACAAAGGGTACAGACAGCAATGCATGAGTTGAACTAATGTGAGACACGTACCTCTAACATTCAACCATGCAATGCTGGCAGTCATGTAACTTTAATGCAATAAAAAGCTGTGCCCTTTATGAAATTAACATTTAAATTACCTATCACAAGATTAAAACTTTGTATGAGAAGTAATCAGTAAAGTGACTAACAACAACTAGAAAGTGGAAGAATCAAGAACGTTACTCTACTATTCATGAATTAAAGGGTTAGTTCCCCCAAAAATGAAAATGTCATTACTCACCCTCATGTCGTTCCACACCCGTAAGACCTTCGTTCATCTTCAGAACACAAATTAAGATATTTTTGATGAAATCCGATGGCTCAGTGAGGCCTCTATTGAAAGCAAAGCCACCGAACCTCTCAAGACCCATACTAAAAACATTAAATCAGTTCATGTGACTACAGTGGTTCTACCTTAATATTATAAAGCGACAAGAATACTTTTTGTGCGACAAAAAAACCCAAAATAACTACTTTAACAATATCTCGTGATGGCCGATTTCAAAACACTGCTTCGGAACGTTACGAATCTTGTGTTTCGAATTAGTGATTTGGATCTATCAAACGGATTTGATTCGTAAAGCTCTGAAGCAGTGTTTTGAAATCGGCCATCTCGAGATATTGTTGAAGTGTCGTTATTTTGGCACACAAAAAGTATTCTCACTTTATAATATAAAGGTAGAACCACTGAACTGTTTTAAATGTTTTTAGTACCTTTAGGGTCCTTGAGAGGTATGGTGGCTTTCCTCTCAATATAGAGGCCTCACTGAGCCATCGGATTTCATCAAAAATATCTTAATTTGTGTTCCGAAGATGAACAAAGGTCTTAGGGGTGTAGAACAATATGAGGGGGAGTAATTAATGACAATTGTCATTTTTGGGTGAACTAACCTTTTAACCCCTTATGTATGCAATTTGCATTTTACCAAAATAAAATTTATCTAGAAGAATCGCATGTTCATTTACCTTCAGTTAGTTAGGACCAATAACAGATTTACGATTGACTATTGATATTCTGCTATTGAGCAGGTGACTTGAATTGAGCAAAGACTGCTTCTGTAGAAATGTCCCATCTGTGGTAATTTTTGTGATCAAATGTCTACCATTTCATTGAATTCAGCCACTACAGTCATTAATGACACATTTGTACACTAAAGTCTCTTTATTGTGAGATAGAAGAAAACAGCTACACAGGACAGAAAAAAAATGGAATCTGCATATACAGGAAAGGTTAAGAAATTTAGCTGGGGCAGGCATCAAACCCAACTGTAAAATTGTTTTAATTGACCACAAAGGCTTAATGCATCAGCCACAGACAGATAAAAACTACTCTAAATATCCATAAAGACATCAAAGAGTGATATAAAACAAGAAATATCAAAATATATCAAGAGAAATATGTACAATTAAGTCAATGTAACTGTGTGTTACGCATTTACATGCGGAAACGATCCGAAAAGTTTGGAGACTGGGGCACCGTGAGGGACACATCACTCTTTTTCAGCTCTATTGGCTTGTAGCGTCTGATTGGCTGAGCCTTTCGCACCTTTTGAGAAAAAAATTAATTAATTTGCAATGTCAAACAATAGAAAATGACCTACTCATTGTACATAAAGAAAACTAAGAGCAAATAATTTATATGGGGATATAAAAACAGAAGCTGGAAATTCAAATCTTAAAGGGATGGTTCACTCAAGTGAAAACTGTTATTTACTTGCCCTCACGTTGTTCCAAACCTGTATGAATTTTTTTTTTAACACAAAAGAAGAGTTTACAGAATGTGGGTAACCAGACTGTTGATGCAGCCATTGACTTTCATAGTATTTTTTTTTTTTCCTACTATAGAAGCCAATGGCTACCGTCAAATGTCTGGTTATCAACTTTCTTTAAAATCTTTTGTGTTCAGCAGAAGAAAGAAATTCATACAGGTTTGGAACAACTTGAGGGTGAGTGAATGACCATTTTAATTTTTGGGTGAACTATCCCTTTAAGACTTGAATTTCCAGCTTCTGTTTTAGGACAATTCATTCTGAAATCTCTTACCTGTTCCTGCCGTAGCCTTGCAATCTCCTCCTTTTCCTGCTCCTCTTGTACTCTAGCCTGCTCCTCCTCCATGCAAGCCCTCAGCGCCTCCTTCCCACTCAACTCCTTTTCGAACTCTAGCCGTTCCTTGGCTCTCCTCTCCGTCGCCAACTGGAAGCCCTCCGGAACTGCAGAATTAGTAGTATTGGCTTGAGAAAAGTGCCAAAGATGAACAAAGAAGACCAGGTGAAGTGTTCGGGTAGAGGTGAGAGCAGTGATGGCAGCGGTGAAAGTTGGAAGGAAGCAAGAGTTATTTTTGGAGTTAACTGTGCATTTCAACATCCAAAAAAACAAAAAAAAACAGAGCCAAGGGAAGTTCAGACTGGAGACAGTACAACAGAGTGGAAAGATCACAAAAACCATCCAACACATAAAACACAGCATACCCAAGATGGAACGATTCTCTTTCTTCGGAACAAATGGCTCTTTGTGCGCTACACTGTTTGGCCGTGCCTTAAAACATGCTGCTTCAGCCTGACGTTTCAACTCTTCTTTCATCTGGGAAAACATTTTAAATGAACCAGTTAAAATACACTGTAAAACAATGTGACTTAAAAGCAGAGACAAATTTAAGCAATCTTCCACTGGCTAACTAGTTGCAAATATGCAAGCAAATGCTAAGCCAACACATTGGATGTGAGTGGTCCAGTAGAACGTAGCATTCAACCATGGAAGATGAAGAGAAATGGTTCAAAAGGAGATCTAACCATCTGTTCCCAGCGTTCTCCCTTTGCCGCTCCTCGTTCGTCAACCATCAGCTTGAAAGGAGCAGGTTTGGTGGGCTCTGCTACCTTTTTCTCAGGGAGGTGCACTTCATCGAATTTAGGAAGGGGTTGGGCCTTGAAATGTGGCACCTGAAAGATTTGGCGAGGCAGTGCATTTAGGCACGATTCTAATTATAAAAGGTATTGGGTGTCAATAAGACACTTTTAGCTCTAGAAAGAAAATACCTCTTCACTTCTCAGTTCTTCCATTTTCTTCTCCTTCATGACCCTTCGTTCACGCTCACGTTCCTCAAATGAGAAAGGGCACATTTCTACCTGGCTCTTGACTGGTGGTTTGGGCTGGAAGGGCAGGAAGTGGGGCACTGCAAGTGCCTTAATAGGAGCAGGAGGCTTTTCCTGGTGGTGCAAAGAAATTAGTTGACAAGACCCAAATATCAATTTCAACATTTTTATATATATATATAAAAAAAAAAAGCATTCTTGATTAAAATGTACCTCTTCTTTTCTCTTTTCAATTCGCACACGGTTTTTAAGAGCAAACGCAGGTGATTCTGGAACGGTTGGATTTAGAACTTTCTTCTCTGGGACACCCTTTAAGAATTAAAACAAACAGGAACAATGGAATTTTAAAAAACAATTTGGCAAATCATGCTCAAAAGAGTTGAAGGGATTGTTACCAACCACAACTTCCTCCAGAATTCGGGTTGGTAATGGTCTGGGATGGAATGTGTGATCCTCTTTTTCCTCAGGCTTCTTACAGGCCTGCCTCTCCTGAAGTCGCTTCTCAATCTCCAGCTGGAAGCCTTCAGGCTTGGTAACTTCTTTAGTTGCAGGCTTTTTTGGAACCAGAGCTCCTTCTAGAATCTTTCTGTTAAGTTCTAGAGCTTTGAACTTAAACCTGAAGTGAAAGAAGGAAAGTTTGAAAAGGTTTACTTATGCCACTTAAAAATTAAGCATTATTGATCAAAAGTTTGTGCAAAATACGAGCAAAGCCTACTGCTGCAGTTTTTCTGCTTCCTCAGCCTCAATCTCAGCAGTGCTTTTCACCATCGTGGGACGATGTCTCTGGCGAGTCAATAGCTGTGGCGTTTTGGGGTGTGTGATTTTTGGCTTGTCAGTCTTCACTGGTGATGGTCCTGCAAATTAAACAGGCAAAATTTGTCAAAAAAAAGAAAAAAGGCGAATGAATGATTTAGTGAACAAAATATAACAGTATAGTACAACGATTATAATTATGTATCCATTTCCTGGCAGAAAGTCATATGGGTTTGGAACTACATGAGGACAAACAATGGTTTAGCATCAAATGAGAATGCAATACTAAAAATATTAAAAGCCATCAGAAACAGGGCCTGAGAGCAGACGCACCTCTCTCCTGGCTCTGCCGACTGCGCAGGTGATAGCGGGTGGGAGTGCGTTTCTGGAACTGCTCAATCTGCTGGGCCATTGGTACGTAGGCTCCTGCCTCATCATGCTTCCTCTTGCCTCTGGAGAGGTTGAAGGGTTTGGGAATGGTTGTTCCCTTTGAAGCCTTCAACTAAAGAGTGACGACAGCATTCATCAAGCAGCTTAAAAAAAAAAGACATCCAACATATTATTCAGACCCATCCTAGTGATGGAACTCACAGGGGAAGATGGGTGCTTGCGGAGCTGAGAGGTGAAGTTTATCTCCTTGTACGAGTGATCGTCTGCAGAGCCTACATCCGTGTGGCTCTTAATCCTGCTATCAGAGCGGAAGTTGAACTCTTTGGGAATGGTCGTGGACAGCACTTGCTTCTTAGGAGGATGACCTTTGAAAAGATACAAAAGATGCAAAAAATTAGGCAGTATTTCAATACATATAGTAGATCTATTAAGTTTTGCCAGTGACTCACTTCCTGCCAGTGCAGCCCTGTAGCTGGCCTCGTTCTTACGGCGCTGTTCTGCCACCTCTTTCTGCAGAGCCTCGATGCGCTCCAGCTCTTGCTGCTCTGTGCTTTTCTGTCTGAAGTTCAAAGAGNTATATATATATATATATATATATATAAATAAAAAACTAATATGTAAACTTTAAAGATTTTTTAAATCATCTGACAAGACAACTAAGGCGAGCTCCAGTTCCTTACCAATACAAAAATCTAAGGTACAATACTGTATAACATTTTTTCCTGTGATGGCAAAGCTAAATATTCAGCAGCCATTAGTCCAGTGTCACATGATCCTTCAGAAATCCTCAAGAAACATAAAATGTTGAAAAAAGTTGCTTAATACTCTTTTCAGGATTTTTGATGAATAGAAAATTGAAAAAAACAAACAAAAAAACAAACATTATTTTGAAATAGGAATCTTTTGTAATCATTTTTAAATGTCTCACTTTTGAAAAATTTTATGAATCCTTGCTAAATAAAAGTATTCACTTCTTTAAAAAAGAAAAAACTTTTGAACTAATGTAGTTTGACTTTGCTAACTGTATGGACACTAATAAGATTTCCACTCACTGTGTAGTGTTGGAGGCAGAAGCAGTATCTGAGGTCTTTGAGGTAATGGCTGGTTTGCTCCTCAGTCGGACACTGCTCCTTGCACCACTGCGTCGCACAGTTCTGGATGTTGAACTTCTATAAAAGAACAAAAAAAACTGTAAAATGACAATATCATCTCTTTCGAGTAACACCCCACATTCCCTGGCGATTCACCAGTGAAGTCTACTAAATCCCCACTAGGTGCCTTCCACATCTTAGCAAACATTTCTACGTTTAGTTTTACCTTCGCCGCTGATCAAAACCTCTCCTTGCAGTGCCAGTTGGTACAACTCTATGCAGCGAGACAAAGCGACTAATTGAGCACTCTAATATATTAAAACAGGATCCAAATATTAGGAACACGTACCTTCTTTTCTTCACGACAGGGGGTGTTGTAATAGCTGTAGGCTTTTCATTTCTTGGCACGGGCCGTTTGGACACTCTGCAGGAAGAAGAAAAGTCAACCAATAGTGTTAGAAGAAAAATTATTGCAGTGCAGTTTCTGCACAAGTCTGAAAGAGATAATAAAACGAAAAACTGGTGTTTGAAGAAAAAAAAACATCCAGTTCCGATTTATGGCTGGTCAAATTATGCATCTCTTTACCTGCGTGGCTGAGCAGGGACAGACTTCTGGCCCTGGCCAGGAGCTGCTGCAGTTTTGCCGTTCCCCCATGATGTGACTATGTTAGATGGGACCTCTGTAGGGGTGTTTTCTGTGACATCTGAAGCAGAGCGGATGTTAAGAATAGACATGCAAAATGAACATCTTTTTTCAAATGGTTTCTAAAGGCCTGTTCACACCAAGGACAATAACTATAAAGTATTAATAATCATTCTAATTCTATGAGAGTAGGGAAGTGCAAACCACAGATATAATGATAGATGGAATCACTTTCAGAATTATTTTTCCCAGCTGATAAACATGGACAGCCAATCAGAATCCACCTGATTTTAAAGAGCTTGAGCATTTAGGACAGGCAACAAAACAAAACAGAACACCATCATGCATTGGTGTGGATGATAATTTAATCATTGTATCGTTATTCTTGGAGTAAACAAACAGGCCTCAAGTATGTAAGCTTGATTCTGCCATGGAATAAAATAAATAAAAGGGGGAACTGCTACTCTCACAATTCCAAGTTTTTTTGAATTTCTTTCTTCAGTTGAACACAAAAAGATGATATTTTGAAGAATATGGGTAACCAAACAGTTGATGGACCCCAATTGACTTCTGTAGTATTTCCCCCCCGTACTATGGAAGTCAATGGACCGATATTCTTCAAAATATCTTGTGTGTTCAGCTGAAGAAAGAAATTCATACAGATCTGTAACAATATGGTGAACAATCCCTTTGAGTTTTCTAAGTGAACAAAGAATCTTTCCCAACCTGAGCTTGTCGTCTCTACTTGTTTGACCATGGGTGATACCAAAGCTTTGGGCCTGTCAGTATCACGGGCTTCATCAAAGGGATTTGCAGTCCGTAAAGGGGTGGTGAGCTGTTCCATAGTGCCGCTTGTAGGAGCCGCCTTCAATTCTAAAATTTAAAAAAAAGACAGTTTTACTAGTTTACTCAGCTTTTGATTTCATGAGGTCCTTTTAGTGGACCTGTGGTGTACAAATATTTCATATAAAAAGTCGTAATATTTCTGAGATACCAAACCAGCATTCACAATAATACAAGATATAATACAGTGAAAGATATTGCTGAATATGTTCAGCAGGTCGCACCACAAGACAAAGTTTTTTTTTGACAAATTTCTAAAATTTAAACAATATATACACTATGTTTCTGTATATAACAATTCATGATGGGAACAAGTATTTAAATATGCATATTTTATACATATAAAGAATGAAAAGCCTTACCAAACCACTGGTCAGCATTATCCCGAGGGTCCAGGGCAAAATCATCTATAGACTCTATAACATGAGAAGGGGCATCCCATGTGTATGCATCAGCAGAGCCCCCTTCCATATTCACACTGGGAATCTCCTGCAAAATTGTGTATTTACACAGTTAAACTGCATCTATAATAATATTGTGAGTAAAATAAAGCATAAAGGGCATGAAGAAGAACAACTGAAGAGCATTTCCTGCAGAGTGGCGCAAAATGGCAGTTAATGGCTAATCTCAGACCCAAGGCCCAGCCTGTAATAACAGCACTCGATGTATCGAGCAGTTTTGAATATAATATGTACATTGTATGAATATTATAAGTCATCTTAAAATGACAGACTGGCATTTCACACTATTATCTTTCGTAAGAACGGATTCTCAGATTAGTGATGAGAGATACAGACTTATAAGCACGAACAAAGGGTAAATGAAAACAAATGCAGTCTAAATAATACTCACATATGTTAAGATCACAAAAATCAACTGAATAGATACAACTTGGATTCATTCGTTCAATTACATCAAACATTTAACAAAAGCTTCATTTCCTACGATTACGGCCCAATACGACCGTATCAACTGAATATTCACAAACTCAGCAGTCGTGTCAAAGAAAATATCACACTGTATAAAAATCTTTAAATACTTACAGTTCAAAGTAGTGCCTCCTATCGCAACCTGAAAGGCTGAAAAATATATAATAAAAAGTTTAAACAACAGACGACTCGTATCCTCCAGCCACAAACAACCCGACGCGAATGCTAGTTTGAATGTAGGTGCCGTTAGAACTGAGTTTACGAATCAGCCAATCAGAGTGCTTAACGCGGCGCGTCTCATTTCCTATTAGCTCCGCGTTTGTGACGTTTTAGAACGTAATAACCACGTGACTAGCTGAGGCGCACTCTCTCACTGGAAAGAACAGCATAAAGGGACATTTAAAAACTGATTGAAGTGTTTTTACATCAGTAATTGTTTTAGTTAGTTCACACTGCATTAATTAATGTTAACACATTTGACCTTTTACATTTTTTTATTATGTTGAGATTAACATTAACTAAGATTAATAAATGCTGTGATTGTTCATTGTTAGTTCATATTAACTGTTATGTTACCAAATGAAACCTTATTATAAAGTGTAAACCCAAAAAACATAAAACCAAAAATGATT
Organism: Anabarilius grahami; assembly: GCA_003731715.1. Lineage (NCBI taxonomy): Eukaryota > Metazoa > Chordata > Actinopteri > Cypriniformes > Xenocyprididae > Anabarilius > Anabarilius grahami. The sequence goes on along the minus strand of RJVU01036174.1, from coordinate 5,491,013 downwards.
TTCCCCCTACATTTAATCTTAATTCCCAATATTCATTTATTTCCAAAAACAAAGCACAAACTCGTATCAGGATTCCAGCTTTAATGCCATCAGTGCAAATTAATCTTCAAAACAAAGTGAATGTGTACAGAGAATAATGAATGTCAAAAATACTAACAAAATACAGTACAATAAGGCTTGACGATACATGCCAAAACACTTTTAATGCCATTAGGTGTCAAGTTACTGCAAATAAAAAATAATCATAGTGACATAAGCAATAAAATGGACAAGGCAATAAAAAAATGACAAGGCAATAAAACAGATGCACATGTTACGAGCAATACACTCCTTTGTAGTGAATCAAATCTTCTGGATCATCACCTGGAATTTACCTAAGAACAAACAAGGTACAGAGGATGGATGGATAGAGGGAGACAAGTAAGAACAAATTAGTTGATGTTACAATTAATTAGAACTTATAATTTGATAAGTATGCAAGCCCGTTTCCGCCACTAAATAAAAAACAAAAACAGTAATTGCGACTTTATCTCAGAATTCTGACTTTTTTTCTCACAATTGTGTTATAAAGTCACAATTCTGAGATATAAACTCCCAATTGCGTGATATAAAGTCACAATTCTGAGATATAAACTCCCAATTGCGTGATATAAAGTCACAATTCTGAGATATAAACTCGCAATTGCGTGATATAAAGTCACAATTCTGAGATATAAACTCACAATTGCGTGATATAAAGTCACAATTCTGAGATATAGTCACAATTGCGTGATATAAAGTCACAATTCTGAGATATAAACTCACAATTGCATGATATAAAGTCACAATTCTGAGATATAAACTCGCAATTGCGTGATATAAAGTCACAATTCTGAGATATAAACTCGCAATTGCGTGATATAAAGTCACAATTCTGAGATATAAACTCGCAATTGCGTGATATAAAGTCACAATTCTGAGATATAAACTCGCAATTGCGTGATATAAAGTCACAATTCTGAGATATAAACTCGCAATTGCGTGATATAAAGTCACAATTCTGAGATATAAACTCGCAATTGCGTGATATAAAGTCACAATTCTGAGATATAAACTCGCAATTGCGTGATATAAAGTCACAATTCTGAGATATAAACTCGCAATTGCGTGATATAAAGTCACAATTCTGAGATATAAACTCGCAATTGCGTGATATAAAGTCACAATTCTGAGATATAAACTCGCAATTGCGTGATATAAAGTCACAATTCTGAGATATAAACTCGCAATTGCGTGATATAAAGTCACAATTCTGAGATATAAACTCGCAATTGCGTGATATAAAGTCACAATTCTGAGATATAAACTCGCAATTGCGTGATATAAAGTCACAATTCTGAGATATAAACTCGCAATTGCGTGATATAAAGTCACAATTCTGAGATATAAACTCGCAATTGCGTGATATAAAGTCACAATTCTGAGATATAAACTCGCAATTGCGTGATATAAAGTCACAATTCTGAGATATAAACTCGCAATTGCGTGATATAAAGTCACAATTCTGAGATATAAACTCGCAATTGCGTGATATAAAGTCACAATTCTGAGATATAAACTCGCAATTGCGTGATATAAAGTCACAATTCTGAGATATAAACTCGCAATTGCGTGATATAAAGTCACAATTCTGAGATATAAACTCGCAATTGCGTGATATAAAGTCACAATTCTGAGATATAAACTCGCAATTGCGTGATATAAAGTCACAATTCTGAGATATAAACTCGCAATTGCGTGATATAAAGTCACAATTCTGAGATATAAACTCGCAATTGCGTGATATAAAGTCACAATTCTGAGATATAAACTCGCAATTGCGTGATATAAAGTCACAATTCTGAGATATAAACTCGCAATTGCATGATATAAACTCACAATTCTGAGATATAAACTCACAATTGCGTGATATAAAGTCACAATTGCGTGATATAGTCACAATTCTGATATAAACTCGCAATTGCATGATATAAACTCACAATTCTGAGATATAAACTCGCAATTGCATGATATAAAGTCACAATTCTGAGATGTAAACTCCCAATTGCGTGATATAAACTCACAATTGCATGATATAAAGTCACAATTCTGAGATATAAACTCCCAATTGCGTGATATAAAGTCACAATTCTGAGATATAAACTCGCAATTGAGAAAAAAAGTCTGAATTATCTCAGAATTCTGACTTTTTTTTCTCGCAATTAACTGACGGACAGTTTTTCTGTCTGTAAAAATTCCAGACATCCAACATTTCTGGTGCATCCATCCGTGCTGCCGTCCTGATGTCTGAAGCTGTCGGTGTATAAAACGTGCCACTTCAGCTTCTTCGTCTGTTTTATTGCGCCTCCACCACAACTGATTCTTATTATTATTATTACAATTATATTGTTATTATTGTGTAATCACAACACATTTGCTCAAAACGTGTCAAATTCATTAGTGTATCCATTCTGTTAAAAAACAACTTTTATTCACCAAATATTTCCACTGTAATTTGCAGAATTGCATGATTCTACCCTTGAATGCCACCTATTATGGAGCCACCAGGCTTGAGTTGCAAAGTTACAAAGTTGATGAAACATGATAGGTATTGGTGTTTTAGTATTAAGCCCACTAGATGGCAGTAAAAGCATTTCTTTTTTCTCCTTGAAATGCTGTACTCATGTACAAGGTTAGTCTGTGGAAAGGGCTCTACCTTATGAATTCTGCATAATGTTCTCTCTAATGTCCGGAGACTAATCTTTATGTGTCTCCTCCAATAAAAATCAAAATTTCTTTATTTTGTAAATCCGTGCTGAAAATAATCCTGTATGATGTCTTCCAGTTTATGTAGAATAATAACGAAGCAGCAATCCTGATGGTCAGTCGCAATGAAAGGAAACACAAGCAAAGTAAGAACTGCGAGAAATAAAGTTTCACACAATTCTGACTTTATATCACGCAATTGCGAGTTTATATCTCAGAACTGTGACTTTATAACTCGCAATTGTGAGAAAAAAAGTCCGAAAGTGAGATATAAACTCGCAGTTGCGTGATATAAAGTCAGAATTCTGAGATAAAAAGTCGCAATTACTGTTTTTATTTTTTTATTTAGTGGCGGAAACGGGCTTCCATAGATAAGTACTTATTAGAACTTATTGTAGAATATATAATTTGTTCCTTACAGGCAGGCATGACCGACACTTCCGCTGTGACTATACTTTTCACACCAAGGTTTGAAAGTGCTCCTCGGACCAGTCCACAGGTGAAAGCTAAAAACTGCAGACATAAAAAAATAAGAATTACAGAGAAACACAGATTAGCCTATATATATATATTCTGTAGATATAATGATTTGAAATGTTAAAGATATGGATTCTGGAGTTTCGATTTAAAATATCAAGTTTATTGAGGTTGTTTGTGTTTATACCTTCGGCGCATGTTCCAGATACTGTTTGCCAGCAGACAGTTGGGTCAGCAGACGGAACTTGTTATCTTGTAGCACATAAATACCCTACAAACAATTTTTCGTGTCATGTTATTCAATAAATATATTCACTGAGCTTTATGAACCGACATAACAACGGTGTTTTGGTTATTAAAAAAACAGCTGGACTTCCATTGTATTGTGCACACCTGGTGGTTTGTTCTCAGGTTGTCAATCTGCTTCTTAAAAACACTGGTCCAAAAATCTTTGCAGATGAACTTCATGACATCAAGCTCATCTTTGAAACGTGGCGTGTCTTTGGTAAACCTGCAAACAGAAATGATGTCTGTTTAGACAGTTTTCAAGAAGAAAATGGCTATTTTATTCTACTACTAATTAAACAATCTATTACATTTCTATGAACTGATTGAAAACATCACATTTAGTTGTTCAGAGTTAAATTCTGGATATTCCAGTGACAATCTGCACTACTACAAATCAAACATAACATCAGATAGGATGTCATCAGATGATCTGATTGACTTATGAAGAGGATTTATGGATGTAAACATCTGTTATGATACCTCTCAATAAGTCCTTGTCCCACACGAAACCCCATGTTCTCAAGTTTAGAAACACATCGTCCATTCTCCTGTGCACAGAAGTACACTACATTAATTCAACATTCCCACAATATTTGCTTTATTATTGTTCTTGGCTTCATCAGTTCTATTACGCTATTCTACTTTTCTGTGACAGTGTTTTCAGTGTATCTCCAACTCTTACCGATTCTCCAGTTTCTGCACTGTTGACATACTGAATAATTTCACTGTGAAGGAACTGAAAGAGAGCCTCGTCTGCCATCTCAAGCCAGTTCAGCCAAAGCCGGACTGAAACTGACAAGCGACAAACAACAGCCGTACGACCCAAACTGACTACAGGTATAAATCAGCTGCTACTTCAGTAAACACACGCCATTCATTGTGCAAATATATCAAATAAATTAAAATATTTCGCCAGTGTATTCGACTGCTTATTAGTAATAGGGTCCTCCTTCACATCTGTTCCACTTCCTGTTTGGCTGAGAATTAGCTGCCCTTGTATTTGCCTGAATGTGAAAATGTTTTTCTCTCGTTTTATTTATAAAAGCAGAAATTAAGTGTGAAAAAGCGGTGCAGTGACGAACAACCGATAGACTTTTGTAATGAACACCTTGCTTGTTATTGCTAAATTGAGGGTTCACAACTATTGAACATCTGAACACAATGTAGTACCCGCGTTTTTTCAGTATAAATGTTAACGGTGAATTTATAAAATAGTGGTTAACAATATATAAATATATGGATAAAACTGTAAACGAATAACGTCTTTATTCACAATTATTGTCATCTAATTTTCGGTATTTATCTTTTATGAAACCATTAAGCATTTCAAATGTTTCAGTAGCCTATTGCATTTTGTACAATGTAAAGCAAACATGATAGTATTGCTTACATTTCTAATTAAAATTTCTTGTAATAGCCAACCAAGTATAACCTAAATATAAATGAAGTTGTCATACACACTGAAATTTCAGTGGCCTTGCTAAAAATTAGTATTATTGTTTTACCAAGAGTAAACAATGAGTGAAACACACCAGAAACTCAAGTTCTACAAGATGCTTTATTTCTTAATTCATCCTTAACATTGTTTCTGCACGCACCTTCATCTCTCACTCGTTCACTTTTGCTTTCAGAATGTTTATGAAAACAGTCCTTGAAACACAAAAATGCCAATGCTTGGAATTTTAAAGATGTAAAACACCTGTTTACTCCAGCTATACAGCCATTGAAACTTTACATTTCTCACTAAAGGTACAGTACAGCTGTGCACAGTGTGCATCTCACTGAGGTAGATCAGTCTGAGTCTAAACATCACAGTTGAGTTGAGGTCAATTCCATTTCAGTTCAGCCAAAGGAGACAATGCCATGGGCATGATTTGTGATGATGAGTTCTGAACAAAATGGGAGGAACAGAAGGATCTCATAAAATTAATTCACCCCTTCAGGTGGCATAAACAAAATGGAGTTGACAACAACATATACCAACAGTTACCTTACAGGTCACTGGTGCATGTAACACTGAGCCTAAAAAATAGACAGTGAAGCAGTGCTAAAATGCCATTTAAATTTACACATTTTTCTGACAGTGCTCCTGGTTTTGCATGGAGAGATACATGAAGTGCTTCAGCAATAACAGGGTATATCTTCTTATTCTGTCTGAAACTCCAGAACCCAGGCAAAACATTTGGAAAAACTTGTGAGAATCATTTGTGTAAAACGAGTACAACCAATTATTTGCCCTTTTTACAGCGATATGCAGGGCATATATGATCACTTCCTGTTTATTACTAAACAACAACAAAAAAAATGTTTATATTTTTGTTTTATATTTTACTTGGTTCCCATATTGGGAATTTGTCAGGATAATTTTAAACAAATGTTCACTTATTATGATTTTCAATTCCAGAATAAACAATACTTTTTTCTCTCTTTTTTTTTGCATTTCACATACAAAATACTCTGGAATGAACAGAGAGAGATGAGGATTTACAGGAGATGAGTCTCCACTCTTAAGTGTGATTCCTTTCATAAGCATTAAGGATGTGAACACAACAGCACCTAAAAACTTTCACCTAAAGTCTAAATTCAACACAAGCTAATTAATTAAATGCTAATTAATCACCTGACTAAAATTCTCATAACTAAAACCATTGAGCATTCTATAAAAAAAAAAAAAAATCAATGAGATAATGTTCTTCACGCAACTGCCGCAAGGTTTTGCTTCATTTCTTGTCAAATGGTTGAATCCTTTTCATGACAAGAGTTCAGCATAGAGAGGTAGGTTTTTTTGTGACCGTGAGCTGAGAGGTTCATCTAAGACCACAGTTCAACTTGACACTCATGGTGCGGTCACATTTGTGAATTTTCTGCAAACTTTCACAGACGAAAAATTTAATTTGTCATAGTGAAGATGCATGAAGCGCCGATTTACACAGACATCAGTGTCACACCAAGCAGCTTTCTGTTGGTCAATGCGGCAAATTTGCATGGAAAAAAATCTTTCGCCCTCATGAGAAATCTCCACATGGATTCCAATTGAAATGAAAGTATTTTGTCAGCGAAAATTCAGAGCAATGAAAAATGTGACCGCACCTTTAGTCATAGAAGTGCCGTTGAAAAAAAAAAAAAAAAGTGCTTCATTTTACAACGGAGAACACTGTAATAGCATTATTTTCCTTCTTAACAAAATTATTGAGGTATTTATTTTGCTAACTTTTCATTTTTTTTTTTTTTTTTAAGTTTCATGAATTTTATGAGTTTAACACTACAAAACAGTTACTCAGAAGATCCTCTAGGAAAAACCACAAAGTTAAAACTATTCTAAAAGCAAAACTCCATCTATCCTAGTGATCATCTCATCTACTTCTACAGGATCCATTTGAAGACCTCGCACCCACCTAACATCTCCAGTTCATTACCTTTGAAGTGATAGTTCACCCACATATGAAAATTATCCCATGATTTAATCACCCTCAAGCCATCTTAGGTGTACATCTTCTTTCAGACAAATACAGTCGAAGATATATTTAAAAATATCCTGGCTCTTCCAAGATTTATAATGGTAGTAAATGGGGAGGCACATTTTGAACCCAAAACAAGAATCCATCCATAATAAAAATAATCCAGATGGCTCCAGGGGGTTAATAAAGTCCTTCTGAAGAGAAGCTATTGGTTTTGTAAAAAAATTAAATTTATTAATTGTAATAACTAGCTTCCGACAGACGGCCGTACGCATTGATTTGCGGTGGAAGAGTAACCTCTGACCCGACGCATGACGCAACGACGAACGCGAAAGCTCAGAGGATAGAGCAAAACAAAATCACGAATTAGAAGTCTAAAATGAGAAATTTTAAAGAGAAATGTCGGAGAATTTCGATATAAGAGAAGATTAGCTTGAGTTTGTTGCACAGCCCTATTTGTTTAAATCACAAGAGGCGTCTAAGCTTACGATACTCCTACATCCTGCGTCATACATCGCATTAGGGGTTACTCATTTGGCGCAAGTCGACTTGCGCAGTATGCATACGGTCATCAGCCAGAAGCTAGTTATTTGAATTTATGAAGTTTTAAATATGGATATATTCCTTACAAAAACACATCCCTTCACTTCAAAAAGCCTTTATGTTACCCCTGGAGCCGTATGGATTACTTTTATTATGGATGGATTTTTTAATTTTTTTTGCTTCAAAACGCGGTCCCCCTTTCACAACCATTATAAAGCTTGGAGGAGCCAGGATATTTTTGAAATATATCTCCGATTGTGTTTGTCTGAAAGAGGACAGTCATATACACCTAGGATGGCTTGAAGGCAAGTAAATCATGGGATAATTTTCATTTTTGGGTGAACTATCCCTTTAAGCTACTTGGCAATGATGCAACAGAATTGTTGCATTTGACTGGCAAGTCATAGTGGATACGGGCAACATCATTGCTGGAAGGCCTGATGGAATCGAGGTAGAGTTGGCGAGAAACCAGAGAGCTGGTTTAAGTGCCCTGAAGCCTGAGACTCATGCAGTGACTGTGGCTGAAATGAGGTAAGCGGCCCAGAGAGCTGAGAGGTAGGGCATGGGGACACGGCGGTTGTGGTGGTGGAGTATCCCAGGGGAGTGCTGTAGGGAGGCAGGCCGAATGGCAGGAAGCCCAGCAGGTGCGAAAGGTCCATGTTGGCGGAGGTGGTAGTGGGCTCGGCGGAGGTGAATGCCGAGTTCCTGAGGGTGAAATGGGCACTCTGAGCTCCCAGACCGTCAGGAAGGAGGTCACCCGGCCGGGAAACAGCAGTGGCCACAGCAGCCTGCGGCGGCATAGGCCCGCACTGGAGTTCGGTCAGGAAGTTCTCCATCTCTACTTTCAGATACGAGGTAGTGGAACTCGGCTGATATCTGGGAGCCTGCTGGTACTGCTGTGGCGGAGGCTTGTTTGGCTCGAGGTAGCAGCCCACACCCATGGGGCTGGACATGGGGCCAGACACCATCGTGTGATGATGATGATGATTGACCCCTGAGGTAGATGCACTCGGAAGGCCTTGCGGGTTGAACAAGGCCATGGAAAACGCCTCTGTGGCATCTTTCGGAGATCCGACGGAGCACATGGTGGGACTAGGCTCCTCCTTAATGGGCATTGGCGGCAGGGTCTCCAACTCTTGCGCGTGGCTTTTCTTCAGGTGTCGGGTGAGGTGGTCGCGACGGCCGAATCGCTGGGCGCAACGAGGGCACAGGAAGTCTCGCCGGCCGGTGTGCACCACTGCGTGGCGCCTTACATCTTTGCGAGTAAAGAAGCGCCGGCCGCACCGCTCGCACTGATGCTTCCTTTCCCGAACCACAGTCCCCGGGGGCGGGCGGCCGGTGTGCGTACTCAGGTGTTCGAGTAACGCAGGCATGCTCTCGAACACCTGGCGACAGACCTTACAGGTGAGGTCACCGCCGGCAGAGGTGGCATGTGTGGCCACGTGGCGTCTAAGACCGAGGCGAGTGTTGTAACACTTTCCACATTCCTCACACTGCAGTTCCTGCTTGTTGGGGTCGTGGTTTTGCAGGTGTCCGTTTAGCTGGTCTTTGCCATGGAACATTTTCTCATTTATATGTGTAGTTTTCAGGGCATATGTCACTCTGGGAAAAGCCAAGGAAGATCAGTGACCACAATAATTGAAGGTTAAAGAAAAAAAGAATACAATCATAGTCAGTCATACATACATACAAGTACCTGAGAAAAAGCTCCAACAGGTGATTTTTCTTGGGAGTGAAGGTTGTTTTTTTGCATGTTCAAAATTCTGCACACAAACACAAAGATGAAGCAGTTACCATAAGGCTCTATAATGCATATGTGCAACTGTTTTATTTTTTTTTGGATCTTGTGAAGCACTTTGGTCAATTATGATTGTTTTTAAATGTGCTATATAAATAAATTGAACTTGAACTTAAAAAATAAAGCCATAATGGATTTATGTACTTTATTAAAGTGATAATTCGTCAAAAAATGAAAATTCTGTCATCATTTACTCACCTTTATGTCATTCCAAACCTTTATGAATTTCTTCTGTGGAACATAAAATAAGACATTTTGAAAAATATAAGATAAAGGTAACCAAAAAGGTTTGAATACCAACATTCTTTAAAATAACTTGTGTGTTCCACAGAAGAACGATGAGCAAATGACAGAATTTTCATTTTAACTTGCTTATAAATATATTATATATATATATATAGCCATAATGTTGTTAGATTATACAAATAAAAAACAATTTTAAGTCATATACAGAAAAAAAAAATTATGCAATATGATTGTACTACATTTATATTTCTATACCTTCCTGGAGCACATATATACATCAATTTCTATTGTCTCCTTTTGACACAGATTATTTAAATAACACACATAATACTTCTGAAAAGTAAAAAGATCCACTTGAGAATTTTTGAATTGGAATTGTTTAATTTGGTAAAAAAAAAAAAATACACCTATAAACTTAATCAAATCATGAAGATTTTTTTAGTATAACAACACTGTAATAAGCTGATTTGCTGAAAGGATTTGTAATTAATTAACTCAGTCCCTTTTATGTAAATTTAGAGATAAAAGAACTTTATATTTATTTTTTTTAAAACTTCATATTACAAATTAAACAAACTCTTAAAGTGCTTGATGACAATGCAGTGCAGTCTTTGAACCAACCGGCTTCTGAACGGTAACAGATTTCAACACAAGAAACTTAAAAACACCCTGAAGGGATGTCAATGATGATTGGTTAGTGACATTTATAAAGGGTTTGTTTACCTTTTTCAAGTCTCACAAAAGCACATTCATTATCTTGACAGACCTCCGGAAAATGCATGTCCACAATTACTCCCTCCCTTTTAGAGAATGGATGGACATCATTCAAGCAATCATTTCAAGTATTTTTAATGTCCACATAAATCCACACTATTCTATTTCAACATTAAGATTTTGTTTTAATGTTATAAATGTAGGTTTATAAGTTCAATTGTGCTTAAGAGTTCAGTTGAGGCAAAATGTGCTTCCTTCTAAGTATTAACTTTAAAACAAAAAATATGTTCAAGTATAATTACCATAAAACAAATAAAATGTTTGCTCATTTTCAGCTTTGATATGTACACTTTACAATAAGGTTTCATTAGTTAACCGCTTTATTTAAAAACACTACAGCATTTATCAATCTTAATGTTAATCTCAACATTTACAACTACATTTTTTAAGATCAAAAATTGTATCTGTTAACCATGAACTAACATGAAAATCTTTATAACAAAGGTTAATAAATTCTGTAAAACATATCTTGCTCATTTGTTAGTTCATAATTATTAATGTATTAGCTAACTAATGTTAACAATTGAGACCTTATAGTAAAGTGTTACCAAAATTCACAAATGGCTTACAATCAAGTAGTTATTTTAATTATATAGTAACAGAATTTTCATGCAAATACGACATTTTTAAATGACATGTTTGTGGTAAATCTACTTAAATGAAAATAATATACCACAAACTGCACTATAACTTGATATGGTTATATATAAAATTGTTTAATGTATTATAATAACTTTTTCTGCCTTAAAAACCCCTTTTTGATTTAACTAGCATCTTTTAGTATATTTACTCCTGGCACGTTTCGGGGTCAGAAACCCGTGGCACGTTTCGCTCAGCAAAATCTGCAAAGAACCGCGGAACATTGAGATTAAACGGTAAAAATCGAAAAGATCCTTAATAAAGAGCAACACAAATCAGACTATCCCTTCACGCTAAACACATTTTTAAAACTAAATGCATTAAATACTCCAACAGTGTCGCGTAGCTAATGTGTTTGCTCATGCACGCAACATTTAAACCTCTTGTGTGGGTAAATGGCACGCATTTATCTTTTCAAAAGTCTAAAAATACTAGCAACGAAACTCAATGAGGGTTTCAGACAGTTGAACATCAATGCAAACAGTCCACGCGGTCCTAAATTCACACTATAACATTTGCATAAAAACATCTTGTGCTCACCAGAAACTTTTGATCCCCGCAAAAGTTGCATTTCACATGCATTCCTCCATTCTACACCCCACACTGGTACAAACAGAAAATTCGTTTCTCAGCCATATCTCGATGAATTCTCAAGAACTGTTCGCAGTGGATAATTTGTTTTTTGTTCAATAATGTGTGTATTTTTCGGGCCTGCTGTTTCTTTCCCTCTAAACACAGCAGCGCTCGAGCTGATGGGCGCGTGCATTGTGGGAACGTGACGTCAGAGCACTTTGGCCAACTTTCAGGGTTGGATTTCACTCTTATTTTTCACCTTTTAAAATATCCCAAACACTCACGTGGCATCACATTGAGTTCTATAAATAAACTAAAAAAACAAATCTAAATATCGTCGATTAGCTATTTTCAAAAACAATTAGCTCAACTTACTAGATTAAAAACAGTTTGGAAAATTTTCTTATATATGTACGAATTTTATCATTAATAATACTGTATTTGACAAGATACAATTAATATTTCATCATTCGACTTGTTTACAACGTCCGGTTTGTTGTGCGAGTTGCCAGCGCAACCATTACATGCGGGAACGAATATGACAAAGTACCACAACTTTTTCCTCCGTTTTGAGTTCATTGTGCGCTGTTTTGAGGTAACGTTTAGCACAATTTCGTTTTTATTTTGAATATATGTAATGAGTAATGCTTTTCTAACATTGTTTACATTTCGCAATGGAGCGTTTTAGTTTCTAGCATGTAATAATTGCACGTGCAACAGCTGCATCCGGGGAAGTCTCATAAGAAACTGAATGTAACATAAGGAAGAGCAGTCAGAACAAGTGACATTATTTGTCTATTAAAGTTCTTTAAATTGTTATATTATTATTGTCGGTAATTGCTCAGTGAGAAGTGTAATCAGTTTATTTAGTCTAAAATAATATATAGTCTATAAAATATATCCAAGTACTACATTTTTACAGAATTAGCCTACTATATATTCATATTCTGAATGTGGATAATGAAAATGAACTCATGTAAAATAGATATCACATTTAGAATATTTGTAAAAACACACTTATAGGCTAACATTATGTTATATTAAATAATAAACAAAATAAAACAGCAAAAGACTGCAATTAAAAACAATATATTTCTTCACATTTTCAGTTATTCTCACTTGAATTAATGCAAGAGGATGTTAAAGCAAGGTTACAATTGCATAATGTTGTCTTATAAAATCATATAGAATCTCACATCTAGTTTTCACGTTGTTATAAAATTACTAACAACCATCTCAATATATTGAGTAGAACTCCTTTAAAAGGAGGAATATTAAAACAGAAATTTGTAATCTTTTGTTGGTTTGTTAATCTATTTTTTTCTTCTTCAGCTAATAGTACTCTTGATTTTAGAAGCACACACAAACAAGAGTCAATAATCAAACAAATAATGTATAATAAGCCATGCAAGACTAAAGAATCATTCTAAATATTGTGCAGTAATATGTATTGTTTGTTGGCATAGTGAACATTATATGGATAGACTAGGAAAATAAATGTTGCTAGCATAATAGACTATACTGCGTAGACCGTACAGTTTTAGGCTACTTTCTGGTAAGGAATAGATTATGCATGCATTTTTCAGTCAGTAATACGGTAATAATATATCATTGTTGCCATGTTACACACTAGTTAAGAGCAAGAGTGCAGAACATACTGGGTCAAGGGCTAAAAATATTCGCATCCCTTACACCTCCACACCAGCAAAACAAATTGCAGTTAAATTCTGGTTAACAACAGTGAACAATGTGCTAAACTTTGAATTGTACTTAAAGATCAGTAAGCAGGTTTCAAAAATAAGAGAACCTGACCAGAAACATGTACATCCCAAAGACAAATTATTCCTAAAACAAAGATGGTTCTTTATTTGAAAAGAGCCATCCATGCCCCTCTTCAGTAAGTGTTTCAGTAAGTGTTTCTCTACATGAGCAACAGCTTTAGAGTTACAAAGATCGCAGAATTGTAATGTCCTGTGAGAACAACAGCTGCTGATTTTTAAAAATCATTCAAATTCAGATCATTTTGTTTTTATAAATTCTAAGATTTAATTGGAGAAGAGCCAAATCAAGAGAATGATTCACTCCTAAATCATTTCTTGTGAGCAAATACACACACAACACAAGAATGATATCCAGCTAAATAAGTATTTTTGTGAACAGAGCATAATCAGAAAATGTATTTGAATTAGATAGATTGCCATGAATTTATTATTCGTTTTTGTGACTTTACCAAACCTGGAAAACAATTTTAACCCGACTGTTGCCTCTATTGTGGTTTTGTGTTTTCATAGAATAGCATTTTAAGATATTTTCATTTAGTTTTTACTTTGAGAATTATATCAGTTTTTTTTTTTCGTCTTCTTTTTTTTTTCCAAATAATGTTTTTTAATGCAATGAAGTTGATGAAATAATCCACCCAGTGGAAATGAGCTTTAAATAGACTAAGATTTATCCAAAAGTCTTTATTCAGCTGCCACTTCATGGAAATAAACATCATAGATACAAAATAGAAAATAACACAGTAAATCCATTGAGTGCTTAATTCATATTCTGCAGTTTCTGACACAATATAAATACATTGTTGTATT
>RJVU01036174.1:5433772-5476749 GCA_003731715.1 Anabarilius grahami | reverse complement strand
CATACAGGATACATAATTCTGTGGAGAAAACCCTGACATGATGAAAATTCCTTTGATTCCCCCCATTTTTAAAGGGCAAAACAGACTTTTTCTAACACAGAATAACATGCCTTATTTCAGATTTGCTACCTAATGACATGAAATCTTTATTAAGTGGCAATTTTGGCTCAAGACATGTTGAAAAAAGAACACTGAAAGGCTGTACAAGAAATGACGTGAGCTGGCGTCTGTTTGGCAGAAATATAACCAACAAGAGAATCGAATCATAAACCCATCACAGAGGGAAACACGGCTGTACCTGTAGAGGGAAAAGAGCATCAGAAGTCCATCTAACAACATTTGTTAAACTTGTGCACACATAAATATGACAAAAGAATGATTTTTTTTTTAATGATAGGCACATGATTTGTTACGTGGCTAAATGGAAACATTTCAGTGTTTTGCAGCGGTAGACAAAAATATTGGCCAGGCTGATTAACTGGCCAATATTTGGTCAATATTCGGTCATCTTGGTCAGTTTACAGAAGGGTTAGCTCCTGATTTTGTCAGTTATAAATACTACTGACAGTCTTGCTTATGGATAATACACAAATTCTCCAATCAAGTTTTAAAGGAGACCTATTATGCCCTTTTTCAAAGTCTTGATTTTGTTTTTGGGGGCTACTAGAATAGGTTTTCATGATCGATTTTTCAAAAATCACATAATGTTTCATATATTTTACATTGTTGCAGCACCTCTTGTCCCATTCTTTCAGAAAGGCTCTGTTTTGTTCTGGTCTCTATGAAGCCCCTCCTTAAGAAGAGCAATGTGCTCTGATTGGTCAGCTGGACCAGTGTGTTTTGATTGGTCAACCACATTGAGTGTGTTTCAGAAATGTCACACCCCTTACCATAACCACTTCAGAAACAGTGCTTACTGATATAGAGAAAAACTCCCTATGGAGTGACTTCATGCTCAAACAGCATGAAGTAAATATTATATTAAAGTACACATGAAATCAAAATTGACCTTATTTATTTTGTTAGCTCAAATTGCTAGTTTTGTGGTGAACAATTCATCCGTGCAAGTCAATCCACACACAAAAATTGCCCCTTTGCAACGGTGCCCCTTCTCTGATAACGTCCGTTTGACGGCTTGGGTTGAAATCCCATAAACCACTCCTCTGCAACCGTTAGTCTGCTATGAGGGAGATATGGAGAGGAGGAGCACGAGAGATGGAGAGGAGGAGCGCTAAAGTAAAACTCTGCCTGCTGTTTCACTTGGAAATACGTCACAACACTGGAGAAAAGTCGTTTGCAACTTCCGGTTCACGAGGACTTTAAATTACATTGAATTATATATACAGTATATTAGCAAATTAGCTCACAAGATATCAGTATCAGCATTTGATAAACCCATACTGGTCAACTGTGAATGCATTGCAAAATATTTACTTCTAAACAGTTTACCACTCTCTCAAAATATTATACAATTATGTATGTAATAATTATTGGATATAGACATCAGCAATAATATATATTATGTGAAATAATCTCACTGCCATGTCAGTGATTCGTACTTTTTGGGCTACCTTGACCATCTGCAGAGTCAACGTCTGGAACTTTCCAGTCTAGCTTTCGTCCTTTCTCATAGAGAGCCTTGAGAACCTTCCGGAACTCTTCTTGTCGTCCGTTATGACTCAGCTCCAGGTACTTCCTGTACAACTGTAGGGCAGTCCGTGCATCTTCGATACTATCATGAGTTTCACTCTGGATGTTCAGATCTAAATAAACATTTAAAAAAGCAATAAAACACTGATACACAGAAAATGACATATGAGGTCAGGAGATAAGGAAAGTTCATGCGAGAAACCTACCGAGGAAGTACCATGCCAGGAAACGCAGAGATATCATACGTTTCCTAGGCATGTGGAAGAGGTAGACGGTGTCAATCACCTGGTCTTTTGGAACCTAAAAAATGTGAGGGGTTTAAAATGTGTTTCCATTTGAATCTTTTCCCACATACTTAATGACAAATTAATTTACAAAAATTCAACTCACCATTAAGTTAATAACCCGAAAATCTTTCTGTAACCCGTGGCCGACGAAGCGAACACCAGTGTCGATAAGAAATCGCAATTTAAGATATGTAGATTTCAGAGTAGTCAAGTGTTTCGATGAAATCTTTGCATCCAGGTCTCCAGGTTTGATACCCGAGTACTGGGTCAGGTAGTCCACCACCTGTACATGCAAAGAGGTTAAACTAGTAAGAAGCAGAAAGTGTTTCCACAACATTTTGAACATGATTTTGACAAAAATACCGAAAGCAAACTTACAGTAATATGGAAATCACTAGTACAGTAATAGTTGTTTCCTTAGTGATTCACCTTACAATTTAATGATTCAAAAATAAATCACCGTTACGATGACGGTAACAGATCTCTCCTGATAAGGCACAAAACTGAGGTTCCACTTTATGAGATCATTAAAAAGCCCTTATCATTTTCAAAGGTAATTTCCCTAATATGTGACCTCAAATTCACCTTTTAGTGCTTAAACCTATTCTGTACACACAAAGTTTATTAATTTACAGGAGTGACAACCGCATTTTAAAACCAAATTACGTCACTCTTCTGTATGTGTGCGGTGCAAGAACGTCACAGGGAAAGAGATACGAGCCTCGATTTACTTGTGTTGCCAGATCTTGCTAGAAAAAAAAAAAACACTGAACAAGAACATGCTCATTATAAACCGAAATCAATCCAAAAGCTTTATATTGAAAATAAGACCAAAATATCATGATCCACACTTTCCCACTTAAATAACTCAATAAACTTGATCGTTTATGATCCAAGCTTAAACAACAAGCTTAAAAATGCTTCTAATTAGTGGACATGGCAACCCATGAGAGCGCTCTGCGAAGCGGCCTTACACAAAACACGACACTTCTGTTGGCTGCAGTTTAGGGAACGTTTACACAATAACAATGTAAAAAAAAAAATGGAAAAGTTTTTCTTTGTATAGATGACAACGCAGTCAAAATGATCCACATTCACACAGATCGGCGAAAACGACTAGAAACGCTGTATTATGCATGCCAGGTCAGTAGTTGGGTTGGCGATGTCACTTTGTAAAGAAAGACTACGCGCCTGCGCACATACGCATTCTTTTACAAGAACTCTGCCTACAGACTAAACATGTAATACACATGTGCATTCTGTCACTGTTTTCACAGATCCACCTTTTTGTTGTTTACACAGAGACGATAACGGTATCCTTTTAAAAAACTTGCACTTTCAAACCCGTTTTCCAAAGTTTGTGTTTTCAGGCCCCCAAAATGCCATTGTCGTGTAAATGAATGGCCAAAACGCATAAAAAGTTTTCAGTTTTTAGTTTTTAACCTTTGTCGTGTAAACAGCCCCTTAATTTCAATTGCAGAACACAACGGCTGCATCCAAAAATCACATACTACCCTACTATATGCTAGGAGAAAAACAGTATGTGACAAAAGTAGTATGTCCGAATTCTCAGTGCTCACAAAAGAGTAGGCAAAAAAAGTCTCTGAATGACCAACTACTTCCGCCGAGATTATGAAGTGTACATACGATGGGCACTTTACTGTCCCATGAGGCCACAGGAGAGGATTTGTGAATGGCTGTGATGCGATGTAACTGATGCTGGTAGGTCACATGATAAGGGCAACATGGCAGATGTAGTACGTCGTCTAGATTACATTCATACTACCCATATTCATACTATATAGAACACACTTAGTGGTTGTGAAGTAATTATACAAAATAATTACCTACTCAAGAAAGCATGCGATTTCAGACACAGACGCAATTTAGGGGATTCAAATACTGCATTAAAATGCGGTAGTCACTCCTGAAACTTTACAGTGTGTATATGTCCTTAGAATGTTTTGACAGAGTCTTGACCTGTTCCTGTGTAGATATGTAGTCATCAATGAACGGCACTCCCTCATTAGGACCCTGGCCTCTCACGCATGTGATACGAGCGACAGACATCTGGCTGGGCTTAATGGTGGACTTGGTCCCGTCACTGCGCAGTTCTGCCTCTTCCTGTTCAAGCACACAAAAGCATTAAATATTACAAAACAATGTCAGTAATTACAGAATATTAAAGCCAAAAACATCAAGCTGAGTGTTTTCTACTGACCTGGTTGAGCGTGACAAATTCTGCGTCTAATCCAACAAGTTCTCCAGCCTGCGGCATCTCGCTCACCATGAGGGGTATGAAGGTGGCGTGACTCTTCCTCTGTTTCCGTGCCAACGAGGCCTCCGTCAGCAGAACGCTGGCCTCAATAGGGTTCTTAACTATGGGGAAATGGAGAAAATACAGGAATAATTAAAACAGCACAAAAACAAAACAGCTGCAAAACGATTGTCACAAAAGAAAATTATATACATGTGTACTATAAAAGGTTTATATAAAAAGGTTAGACCCTGTCTTTTATTCTGATTGGTCAATAGCTGTGTAGAAGAGTGAGAAAGAGATCGAGTGAGCGAGTTTATTACCTGCATTCAGATTTATCATTTTCCTTCAGGTCCGTCCTATGTTCATAATAAAAAATCTGTTTAAATGTCCGATGTATTATCTTGTCCTTTTAACAGTTAAGGGGTTTCCCGTGACTGACAGCGCTAGTCAAAGCATTTGTCAGTTGCGTCTTGTTCCGTGTTCATAACAATTCAGTCTTTTCAACGTAAAAGTCTTCGCTACTGACTGACACACTCATAAAGACAGTATTTGCCGCCAACAAATGGCGTAATAATGTAACTTCTGTTGCTGTTCACGCTCAGGGACTATTTCTTCCGGTGGAAGGAAGGCTTTTAGTTAAAGTTTACTTCATGAAAGTTGCATTAATACATATTTTTGGCTTTAATATTTGTATTGTGTGGTAACCGTTTTATAAAAGCAATAAGGTACGAGAGGCTAGTGCTGTATCATGAATAAATCACGGCTGAACTTATTCACAATACAGCACAGCCTCTCGTACCTTATTGCTTACATATTCATAATAAAATGCAGGCAAACTTCATAACCTTTCTGTACTAATATTAAAACATTTTTTGTGAGTAGATTACACTACAGTACAGTTCAAAAGTTTGGGGTGAGAAAGATTTTGTAATGTTTTTGAAAGTGTCTTACACTCACCAAGGCTGCATATTTGCTCAAAAATACAGTTGAATTATTGTGTAATATTGTGAAACATTATAATAAATCAAAATAACTGTTTTTAAAATATTTTAAAATGACATTAATTTCCTTTGATGGCAAAGCTGAATTTTCAGCATCATACAGCATCAGGATCATCATACTCCAGTCTTCAGTGTCACATGATCCTTCAGAAATCATTCTAACAGGCTGATTTGGTGCTCAAGAACATTTCCTATTATTATCAATGTTGAAAACAGTTGTGCTGCTTAATATTTTTGTGTTTCGTGGAAACCGTGATACATTTTTCAGGATTCTTTTATGAATAGAAAGTTCAAAAGAAGAGCATTTATTTAAAACAGAAATCTTTTGTAACATTATAAGTCTTTACTGTCACTTTTGATTGATTTAATGCATCCTTGCTATGTATATTATACTATGTATATTGCTATGTATATAATAAATGTTCATCTTCATAATAAAATCCAAGCACATTTTTAATGAGAGGATATATTTAAAGTGAGATATAGTAACACATACTTCGCAAATCATACTTGGCGTGGTAGTTCCTCTTGATGTAGTAAAGTACAGCAGGAACCTTCCAGTTTGCATCAAACTGTGCTGATTCAGCCTAATGGAGATATATTTTGTGAAACAATTCAGTGTAATATTTGAAGCAATTGCTGTGAGGAAAAAAAGATAATTTACTGAGCTAAAACGTTACAGTGTATATGGGGTGTGTACAGTGAAATTTTGTTTGTTTAGTATTTTTACCTTGTCAATCGGCTCAATCAGAAAATCATTGAACAGATACCACTGCTGGTGTGTTACTCCCTAAAAGCAAGACAATAAACTTCTGTTCATGTTCAACATATTATGTAAAATATCTAGCAAGTGCTTAAAGACTTTGCTCACTTCTTTCCTCTGATGGTAGGTCTCGCCCACTTTGATATGTGCCACCAGGTTTCCTCCGGTCCGAGCATCTTGGATATGAGACACAGTGACGACCAGGTCATAGATAGAAGCCCCTTCTGCCTCTTCACTTTCAGTCAGCTATGAGAAGAAACAGTTTACAATTTGGTTGAGCAGAGTTTTCTTTTAATAACCTTCAATGTCATCTGTCTGAGGTTTGGCCATTAATGAAGTTCATCTGTTGGTAAGAATGAAAAGGTGTTCCTCACCTCCTCTCCCTCAGACAGGCTGCTGACCTCCAGGCCCTGAGATTTACTAATACACATCTTCAGACTTAGAGGGATCCACACGTGCCTCATGTCCTCCGCTTGAGAGTCAAATGTCAAGCCCTCCACGCTGCACAGCTCTTCCCTGTACAAAACACACAAACATATTTATAATTTAATTATATATTATATAAGCAATAAGGTACGAGAGGCTGTGCTGTATCGTGAATAAGTCACGGCTGAAGGGCGTTGTTAGGCACGACGCAAAGCACAATAGAAATATTAAAGCCAAAAATATGTAACAATGCAACTTTCATGAAGTAAACTTTAACTAAAAGCCTTCCTTCCGCTGGAAAAAATAGTCCCTGACCGTGAACAGCAACAGAAGTTACATTATTACACCATTAGTTGGCGGAAAAGACTGTCTTTATGAGTGTGTCAGTCAGTCGTGAAGACTTTTACATTGAAAAGACTGAATTGTTGTGAACACGGAACAAGACGCAACTGACAAATGCTTTGACTAGCGCTGTCAGTCACGGAAAACCCCTTAACGGTTAAAAGGACAAGATAATACATCGGACATTTAAACAGATGTTTTATTATGAACACAGGACTGACCTGAAGGAAAATGCTAAATCTGAATGCAGGTAATAAAGTTGATCTCTTTCTCACAATACTCTTCTACATAATACATAAGCTTCAATGAACAATGTAAATTAAGAACATACAATTTACGTTGCTAAGAGTGTTGTGTAGTGATACACAGAACCGTTGGGTGAAGCGGTCATAGACGTGTTTTATTGTGAATAAAACACGGCACAATAAAAAACCTAATCTAAATGAAAATTAGAAATGTTGCATTGGCAATAAACTGAAAAGTTTAAGATGAAGCACTAAAATTATTAATTGGAAATAAATAAAAGCTGAAATTAACTAAAACTGAAATAAAAATAAATGAAAACTAAATAATATTATTTATTAAAAAAACTAATAAAATAACATGCACATAATGAAATTATATTAAAAATGAAACAAATTAAATACTAAAAATAAATCAAATTAAAAAATGAATAAAACTATAATAAACTAAAAGACACAAACACACACACGCGTGTTTCTCCAATCCGTGCACTTACTCTAAACACCATTCTGTCGGTAGAGGCTCTTTGGGTTTTTGAGGTTCAGCTGCTTCTTTCTTCAGAGCTTTGTTGAACGTATACTGTGAACACAAACAGTTTTCATGGCTGAATGAATGGAAAATTGAGACAAATCAAAGTGCCTAGAGATATTTTTACACCAATTATACACCGATCAGCTGAATGAACAGGCTGTTGCATTGCTGATGCACCACAAACATATCACATAGTCATATATTATGAGAGAAAAACATCATGAGACAAAGGATTTTTCACTCATGACTTAAGCGGATGTGTGAAGAATTAGAGAACATTTAAGGGCAGATTTATGGCTGCATTCTGTAAATAAATGACTATATATTCTGGCAACAGAAATGGATACGGGTCTGACCTCAGTCTGTGCCTTCCAGAACTCTGCCTCTTTAGTGCTGTTCACCTCACAGTTGATCACCAGAACATCAGGCAGACAGCGAATGTTCCTGGTCTGCACCTAAAAACAGATATTTAGTATTGTAACTTTGCTCCATATACTGTATGAACTACCGTTCAAAATTTGGGGTTGATAATATTATCTGTTTTTGAAATAAGTCTCTTATGCTCACACAAAACTGCAATTATCTGATCAATAATAGAGTAAAACAGTAATATTGTGAAATTTTATTTTGTTGGCTTGACAATTAAACTATTATTATTCTTCTGAGCCAAAATTTGGATAGGATCTCCTCCTAAAGCTTTCAAGCTACAACCACCAAAATCACGTCAGACCTTCAGACGGTTCTGACTCGGGTTTCTCTATCTTTTCAAATTGACAAACGATTTTCATTAAACGGACAATCAAAACTCTGAAAAGTTCCACAGACCTTCATTGAGGGGGTCAAGACAAGTACTATAAGACTTAAAGAGTATTTATGTTATCACTAGCAAAGCTTACTGACTATCCTAGGACAACATTCTAAAACACGCAATTAATATGATAAAACATGCTAACAACATGCTAATTCATGCCAACAATGTGCTAAACATGCTAATTCTTGCTAGCAAAGTTTTAAACAGGCTAATTCGTGCCAACAATGTGCTAAACATGCTATTTTTTGCTAACAATGTGCTAAACATGCTAATTCGTGCTAGAAAAGTGCTAAACATGCTAATTCGTGCCAACAATAAGCTAAACATGCTAATTCGTGCTAGAAAAGTGCTAAACATGCTAATTCGTGCTAGAAAAGTGCTAAACATGCTAATTCGTGCCAACAATGTGTTAAACATGCTAATTCGTGCTAGCAAAGTGCTAAACATGCTAATTAATGCCAACAATGTGTTAAACATGCTAATTTGTGCTAGCAAAGTGCTAAAAATGCTAATTCATGCCAACAATGTGTTAAACATGCTAATTTGTGCTAGCAAAGTGTTGAACATGCTAATTTGTGCTAGCAAAGTGCTAAAAATGATAATTCATGGCAACAATGTGCTAAACATGCTAATTTGTGCTAGCAAAGTGTTAAACATGTTAATTCATGCCAACAATGTGCTAAACATGATAATTAATGCCAACAATGTGCTACCAACATGTTAATTCGTGATAACAAATTGTGAACATGCTAATTCATGCTAGCAATGTGTGTTAAACATGCTAGTAAAATGCTAATTCATGTTGACAGTGTTAAATAATGCTAGCAAAGTACTAAATCATGCTAAAAGTGTGGTAAAAAATGCAAGCAACATGTCAATTAATGTTAGCACTGTGCTAAAACATGTTAAATATTGTTAGCAAAGTGTTAAAACAAGCTAGCAAAGTGCTAATTCATGCTAACGATGTATTAATTCACGATAGCAAAGTGCTAATTCATGCTAACAATGTATTAATTAATGATAGCAAAGTGCTAATTAATGCTAACAATGAGCTAAAACATATCAGCAACATGCCAATTCATGCTACCAACGTGTTAAATAATGCTAGCAACATGTTAATGCATATTAGCATCATGCTAATTCATGCTAATAATTTAACAACCTTCTAATTCATGCTAGTAACATGTTAAAACATGTTAACCTGTTAAATCTTGCTAGCAACATGCTAAATCATGCTAGTAAAATTTTTTTACTTTCTCTGAGTAAAAGCTTCAAACTTCAAGCTGTTCAAAATTATTTTAAACTTTCAGACCTGGCTTTGTCAAGCCAACATCAAAAGTTTGTCATCAAACTTTACTCATCTAGTTACAATTTAAAATAAATGCTTTTTTTTATTTTAATGTATTTTAAAATGTAATTTATTCCTGTCATGGCAAAACTGAATTTTAAGTAGCCATTACTCCAGTCTTCAGTGTCACATGATCCATCAGAAATCATTCATCAAATTTTGTAAATTATATTATTTACATATAAAAGAGGAGAAAGAGACAGAATGACTTACTGTTGGCTGGTATTTCTCACAGTTGTCACACCAGGCCTGTGTGCTCTGTTCCAGACAGATACTCTTCTTCAGGATGTCTGCGAAGTCATATTCCTCTATCTTCTTATCTGTCCGCATCCAATTAAAAAGCAATGCAATTAATTAGTTAATTATTTCAGTTTCTAGGATGAAAAAAACCTAAATCAAACCAATCTCCACAAAAACATGAAAAACTCTAGCAAACATTTGTGGTTCATGCCCATGTTGGTCTATACTGATGTGTGAATAATGTGTGGTCTTGTGGTTCTGACCCAGAGAGCTCTGCTCAGGGTAGTGCATGGTAAACAGCAGGGTCAAAGAAGAGCGAACCGTCTCCTTTCCACAGCGACACGAACTGCTGTTCTCCACTTCACAGCCAAACAACCGGCCAATCACAGACTCCCCCGAGGAACCCAGCGCACTGCCATGGACACAAAACACAAATTGTTCATAACTCAGTTCTTGTGTAATCTATTGCATTTAATTGATTGGGCTTGTGTTTCATGAATGATGCAGCTCCACTGTGGAGTCCACACCTGCTGCTGGCTCCTCTGTATGCTTGAGGTCCTTCCTGCTCCAGTGTTTCCTGATGCAGCTGTGCGAGAATGAAACGGTTCCAGCTCTGGATGAGACGCCCCAGACGGGCTTTCCCTGTCTGTTCATCAGAGTCAGCCAGGATCAAACCCAACGCAGAGGCCTCTGGGATTGTCCGGAAAGCCCGGAGAAAATTACTGGCCTGTGAAGGAAACAAACAAATGCTCTGTGCAGGTGCATATGCTATGCATGACTGACAGCTCTGATGGCAAAGATTTGCAACTACAGCTGGTGATGAACTGTGATTGGATGAAAAGCTTTAGTGTACCTGGCAGGGGTCTCCTCTGCTCAAGTCTAGCATATGAAAAAGGAAGCCCAGCTCACAGGCCAGACAAAACTCCTTCTGACACAAGTGATTCTGTACCAGGTACCTGATTGGCTCCAGGAAGTACAGCACCTGTCAAAGCACACACAGGGTTAACTATTAATACAATTCCAGAGGGCTAATGCATCCAAAGTGAAAGTTGCACATTCACAAAATTCCTTGGAGCTCAAAAATTCCCAAGGACTTTTTAGAGTAACCGGCACGTGATGTATTGGAATTTTTTTCCCCAGATTCATCTGAAACTTCAAACTGCATTTCAACACAAAATATTTAACTTATAGAATAAGTATGTATTTTATTTACTTTACTTAAAATAAGTATGTACTTGTTAGTGCTGTCAAATGATTAATCACAATTAATTGCATCCAAAACTAAATTTTGAGTTTACATAATATGTGTGTACTGTGTATATTTATTTTGCTTATATAAATACACAAAATATATACATGTGTGTGTATTTATATATACATAATAAATATACACAGTACACACATACATATTATATAAACAAACTTTTATTTTGGATGTGATTAATCACGATTAATCATTTGATAGTATTTGTAAATTGACTATTAGTTATATTTAATAATAATTAAATATATTAAATATATTACATATAATAATAATAATAACAACAACAACAACAACAACAACATATTGCAGTAAAAGAGTGTGTGTGTGTGTATTTTCACCTGGATCATGCAGTTACAGTAAGCATTGGGTATGTGAGGCTCCAAACCAGCAAACAAAGTCCGGTTATAGTGCTTAAAATCAAAGTCTTCCAGTCCCAGTTTGGAATATTTAATGGTCACCTGACATAAACATATGTCACATAATCAGAACAGTCTAATGCCAGTGTTTCAGGTATATTTAATAAACATGACAATCACCAGGGATCCCACAATAGGATGTTGATTAATTATTCATATTTTATCATTCAACTGCAGCAAACCATCTATGACTTCAGTTCAGTTTTTGTTCTAAAAACAGTATATACATAACATCATCTCTTCTAAAAAGAATTTGCATGCAAACCTGTAATGGACAAAATAGCTCAAGTATGTAATTATCTGAACAAAACATCACCAAGTTCAATGGATTATGCACAATAATGGCTCATCACTACCTTCCTGTATTTCTTTGGAATCATGTAAAGATGCGGCTCCTCATCTCGACCAATAGGAGACTCCGGGACCTGATTATAGCTGTCATACTCAAGTTCTACTTCTTTAATCTTATAAGGAACCTGGCAAAAAGAGAGATGAATAAATTGTAAAGAAATGACCGGTTAGACAGCATTACTGCACTGAAATGATTGACGCATTGTCAAACAACATACCAAAGACAATGAATCAGCTACATTACTGTAAGATATAACTTCACTATTATAACATAAGGGAAATTACTCAGTAATTGTTTAGAAACCATGTTTACACATTTAATGATGCTGAAACCATTGAAATTTTAAATCTGTTGTTGTTTTTTAGCACTTAGATCATTCAAACATAAACTAGAATCAAGTTCAAAAAGAGCACATGATTACCTGGTTTCTGGGACGGGTTCTAGGATTGGGGGCATATCCAATAAAGCCCACAGTTTTCATAGTCCTAAGAATCTCTGGATCGACTGCAGGGGCTCGTCTGAAACAGTGGAATAACACATCAACAAACCACCACACAACATCTCATTTGTTGAGGTAATTGATATTCATAAACTGCATAAATAAAACTGGTGACAACAACAAAAAAAAAGTGTGAGATACAAGATATATATTTTTGCTAAAATTGAACATCATCACAATGAATTTAGGTTTAGTAGGGCCATGACCTAGAATGAGACATACTGCAGGGGGCAGTATTACTCAATAACACTCGGATACAGGGGATATGTGCAAAATACCATACTACTGCAAAATATAGTATTCATATTGTGTACAGTATGCAAACTGTATGTATGCACAGAATACCAAGATGAACTACTACATTTACCAAAATATGCAGTATACAGAAGAATCCAATATTTGAATACCGTATCACACAATGAAATATGTTCAACCTTCAATTTTCAATGAAATACCATCAGCAATTTTTATCCTAAGCTTATATAACTTTATTGAACTGGCAATGTTTCCACAAAATTGGATTAAAAATGTGACATAACAGTTTATATTTGATATAAACAAAATAAAAATAAATATATGTATAATAAAATAATAATTATATAAACAATATAAATTTGATATAAACAAAATAGCACCTTATTCTAATTTATCTTCAAGCACTACATCCTTTACGAAATATATTTAAAAAATATTTAAATATGCACTACCATTCAAAAGTTTGTGGTCAAAAAGGAATAAATACTTTTAATCGATAAGGATGCATTAAATTTAACAAAAGTGACAGTAAGTGTTTCTTGAGCATCAAATCATCATATTAGAATGATTTCTGAAGGATCATGTGACACTGAAGACTGAGTTATGATGCTGAAAATTCTGATTTACAATTACAATTTTAAAATGTATTAAAATAGAAAACCATTATTTTAAATTGAAAGAGATATATATATATATACACACACACACATACATACACACACACTGAATGAGGCTCAGTCATACCTGGGGCTGGGTGTGATAAGGGAGGTGGGCCAATCAGAGAGCAGGGGTTCTGTACTGGTGAGGGGCATGGGCAGAAGGGACAGAGGCATCAGCTCATGGGTCCAATCTAGCTGGGGCAAGGAGTCCACCAGGCAGGGCAGGGCTAACTCCGTCTCCCTGGAGTAACTGTTAAAGGACACCTCTGGGGCGCTGGACCACAGGTGCACACAGCCACCAGAGTCCCCAAAGGAGAGCGCCTGTTTGCTGGAGGACACATCAAAGCTCATCAGCAGCTGCCCCACAGTGTTGACGTGGAAGATATCAGCCAGACTGGCCAGGCCGGTGGGCTCGCAGAACTGACACTGACCTACAGTGAGACACACCAGGATCTCAGTGACAAATAATAGCCAATAACATTTTTGTATCATATTTGAATGGATTTGGGGTTTTTTTAGAATACCATTATAATTCACCAAAACTCTGTTGTAAACTGGTATCTGTAATCATACATTGTCATATGAACAATTATTAAGTAATTAGACTAATAAATCACAGTAAAGGTTCCTGGTTCATGGTTCACAAATTGGATATAATGGGAAAATGGCACACAGTTTAGTAAGGGAGTCAACTGTAAATTCAGTAATGACTCTAAATGATTCATTGAATCTCATAAATCAGTGAGTCTGATTGGAACCTTATTCAAAACAAAAAAACAAGAGGCTTTTTTTGTGAATATTTTTGAATAAGAATAAAAAGAACCGATTAATAAGAGTCATTTTGCTACTGGTTAAGATCTTTCCCTATACAGCATAGAATAAACTACTTCTAAGTCACAAAAAAAGTCACATGCAAATAAGTCACACACACGCACACATAAAATTACACCATGAGGGGTGGGGGAACAGTTTTCGACAGCTGAATTGCTCACCATCAGATACTATTCCTCCCATGTTTCTTATACAAAGAGGTTCTATTTATTAAACTGATGCTGGTTAAGAGTCATCACATGATCTAAGTGTGTGAGAGAGTAAGTAAAAGAGTGTTATCAATTACTTTATTTTTGTAATTAAAAACAGTCTTAAGATATTTTATTTTTTATACAATCTTTTAGTCTTTGTCACAACACAAAATTTTGCTCTCAAGTACAGTATGTTTGATTGAATAAAAATATCTCCATATAGTTCATGCAGCAAACTCTAGCGAGATAATATCTAACAAAACACACACAAGGTTTTCCGGACTTCTCCCAAATACATTTTAAATTATCATCCTAAATATTTTTTTTTTTGTGCACGTTTGGGACCATTTCAGTTGCACTCTGGAGCCCTGTAAAGGCAAGTAAGTTGTGATATATTGTCGTGTTTTTAACCTCTGTGCAATCGTCAAAAACTATTTAATAACTAGGCTTCTCTAACAACTTTTCGTTCCCTTTTTTCTGATTTCAACCAAATCCCAAAGCATAAAATCAAACCTCAGCCAATACTTTGTTCTTTTTCAATTTGAAAAACACATTATGCTGTGTAAGAATGTCTTCAAGCCAGTGATATTGCAATGCATGTCTGGAACACTGATTAGTTCCTTCAGCAGGATTAGTTCATGTGACCCACAGACTGAAAATCTATATGGACAACATGACAACCACCAAAGGGGAAATGAAAGCAAGGTGGGACTTTTGAATGTTGAAAAACGCCACCCAATGGAGACATAACATTAGTAAGCTTCAGAAAAAAAGAACTAGATTTAACATGAAGCTGGGAACAACAACGATAGCCCAAAGAAGACCATTACAGGTAGATTAAATTCATTTGAAAGTTGCAAATAAAAATCCCCGAGCATTTCTTCAACAGATCAGGGACAGTTAGCAGTTGACTAGGGTGTGGCAACCACACCAATAGCATTACCAAAACATTAATATTCACTTTTTTAGTGGTAATATTTAGGTAAAAACCAGTACTACTACTTCTGAGACATACACGCACATCCATCATACCTGTTTGTGAAATGATAGCCAGACGGGAGGTGTATGTGGGGATGAAGCGGAGAAAAAGGGGGTCCACGTGGACCTGAAGTGGGGTGATGGCCCTCATCATGCGTAGGTCGTACACCATGAGGAACCGGTCACATGACAGTCCATTCAGGCCACGGCTCGAGAAGCCACACGCCGCTAAAAGGTTACCATGTACGTCGAAATCTGACAGGCTTCCAGAGAACGCGTCAAACTCGTGCTCCATTTTAAATGTACGTAGATCACGCAGAGACACCTGTGACAAATAATTCAATAATGACAATCGGGAGATTAATTTAACATTGATTACTATATATTTTTACTATAAACTTTAGAGATTAATTAAGGTTATGCATATTGATGAATGCATTCAACAATAATGGCTGGAGGAATTGTTCATAATCTATAAATCTACTCCAAAAACAAATTAAATTTATGCAAATACATTTTAGTTCGTAACCTTTTAGGGATTTATTTTTTTGCTGTTGACTTAAACATGAATTTAAGTCATACAAAAGCATGAATTAAAAAAATGTATAAACAAGAAAAAGAAAAATATGTAGAAAAACATTGTTTAAAATACTTTATTTAAAACAAATGTTGGCAAATGACATTAGCTGCAGTTACTAACAAAATATTTATGCAATGTGATCATATAATTATTATATGATCATGTGATCATATAAATGTGGTGAGAAAGATCGATCCATGCACATAAAGCTCTTCCACTTAATTTTGTGGACAAGCTGAAAATTCCAACTACCAAATAGTCTGTGCTGATCTGCATGTGAGAAAATTAGGAATGCGTGAATGAACAAAAAGAAAAAAGCCCTATGAATTCTACCTGTGTTTACAGCTAAAGTGTAGGCAGCACGTTCCCACATGAGCTAAGAGCAAAACTTTCACACCACATCCCTCTATTTCTGCGGGAAAAGCGAAAGGAGGAAACTATGGGTTCCACATCCATTTTCGTTTTACTCCTTCACTAACCTTGCCAGAGGTGTGACCACAAAAAAAGAAGCGATTGGACTGTCTCATGATGGCAACTCCAGGCACTTCAACAGTAAACTACAATGACAGTGGAAATTAAATGAACACATTAGGAAAAGATCTCTTAAGCATCCCATCAAAAAGATTGTAAAATGAGTCTTGAAAACATCCATAGATTTATTCATCTAAATGTTTTAAAAATGATATACAAAATAAATTTAAATTAAAAAGAACGAAATTAATGCCATTAAAAAGAAATGTAAATTAATAGAAGCAAATAAATATATTTACAGTCAAACCAAAATTTATTCAGACACCTTGAACATTTCATTCATTAATACAATTTATTCACTATAGTTTAAATTTTTTTTTTACTAAAAATAAAATATGACAAGATCTCAAAGTTAAACTGTCAGAAAATATTAATCTTAATTATGTCAGATAACACTTAAGCAAAACATGGTCAGGTCAAAGTGTCTGAATAATTTTTGGTTCCAAATTTTTATCAGTTTTACTGGTAGTCCACTGTATGAAGAATTTTTGGGTATAATATGTCACAGTTTACTTTATTTTGCTATCCTCACTGACATAAATGAACTATAGTGTCCTGCACCCACTAGTAAAAAAATATCAAAAATGTCTAAATCATTTTTGGTTTGACTAAATATACAATATAAAAGATGAACTATAAAATGTAAATGTATTTTTTTCTTTATTCTTTATTTTAAACAAAGTTATAAACAAAGCTAAACTATAAATGTTATTAAATTAATTAGTATTTATCTTTTTTATCTTTATTTTTTAAAAGAAATAAAGAAAAAGTGCTANTATCTAGAATTTTTATTTCTTTATCTTTAAAAAAATGAATTATAAAAAATAAAATAATTATAAATATACATTTTAAAAAGATGAACTATAAAATGTAAATTAATTTTTTTCTTTATTCTGTATTTTAAAAAAATATTAATAAATGCTATTTAAAAATAATTAGACCTAGGTATTACCGAAGTGGTATTGTACCGCTTACTTTTTGTGTTTCCTGTACTGTGGTGAGGTCCAGTTCTGCCACATAGTTCTGCAGACCCCCCATTAACAATGTGTTATTATCGTTCAGAATCAAACTGTGCATGTCTGCACCCTCCTCCATTCTGAAAACAAAATGAACGAATGAAAACCCACACATTACTCACAGTATACGCCTATGTTCTGTATGACATTAGGCTTTTGAGGGCTTAAACCAGTGCTTGTCTGAACATGGTACCTGCATTTACATCTTCACATGGTAAATGTAATATATGTGGGTGTGCAACTCACGGATAATCAAACATAATAAAACCTCCTCGCGTGAGGCATTTAAGGTTGTTTTTGGTCAGAAACAACACCCCCGTATCCATACTCTGGATGTGGCGAATGTCATCAGTCATGTGCACCTGGAAAGAGGAGTAGCGGCCCATTGTGGGACCAAAGAAGGAACTTGCATGTCCCTGTTATGAAAGAGAGACAAACACACACACACCACACACACACACAAGTCAGCAATGCGGCTCAGGCTTATGAATAAAGTGACATCATCTCAACGTGGAAGTACATCAGAGATAATGCATTTGATCACTATCAAAACCACAGCTGAATTTTTGGAGTGAGATTAAACTTTAACCTTAAATCTCCCAACTTCAATAGAAACATTCATCCATTCATGCAAAATTTTTGCCGAAAACACTTTCTATGAATATAGTCTTGTTTATAATTTGATGTGTTATTTCAGTAAATTATATAAATGAAGTAATGATGTGTCACTTCACCCGGTGGTTCCCCATCCAAAGCAGCTCCTCCTGCAGGTCGAAATGTGTGGCTGTCACAGGGATCCCGACTTCAGCAGCCACACTGTGCAGCTCTGAGTACATCCCCTCCACTATGTGCACCGAGTCGGACACCGGCACGGCCAGCGCATCGGGGTCGAGCTCCACGCCCTGCATCAGTGCCGGGTCGAGCCGTGGGTCCATGGAAGAGTCTAGACCGGGCTCTAGGCTGCCGTGCAGGCCGGGCGCGTATTCGCCCAAGCCTGGGTCCAAACCCTCGAAGTTCATCATGAGGATGGTGGTGCTGGGTTAGAGGGACAGCAAAATGGAGTCAAGGGTGCCTTTGTGACCCTTATGAATATATATGACTCTTTTTTTTCTATTATTAAAGTTATTAAAGAAATTGTCCTTAATACATCAACAAAAAATCTTTTTATTTTATTTTCTTCCTCCTTCTTAATGAAATGGCTTTAAAGGGATAGTTCACCCAAAAAATGAAAATTCTGTCATCATTTACTCACCCTCAAGTTGTTCCAAACCGGTATGATTTCCTTTCTTTTGTTGAACACAGGTGAGTAAATGATGAACCAACTCTTTAAGGCCTGTTTCCCAGCTCTGTGTTTCCAATTTCTCCTTAAAATCCAGAATATGGACATAAAAGCTAGTATTTTGTATTTATTCTCTCCCTCCATATTTTTCAGATGAAGACTTGAATATGCGTCATGTAAAATGTTATCCTGTTAAAATCATAACTCCCCCCTTTAATTTTTTAATGATTTATTTTTTTTATTGCTAATATTAGCATTAAATGCCTTTGTAATTATTGTCATGACATTAATAAAATAAAAACATATATATATATATATATATATAGCCAAAAGTATTGGGACACCCCTCCAAATCACAGAATTCAGGTGTTCCAATCACTTCCATGGCCTCAGGTGTATAAAATCAAGCACCTAGGCATGCAGACTGCTTCTACAAACATTTGTGAAAGAATGGGTCACTCTCAGGAGCTCAGTGAATTCAAGCATGGTACCGTGATAGGTTGCCA
Organism: Anabarilius grahami; assembly: GCA_003731715.1. NCBI lineage: Eukaryota > Metazoa > Chordata > Actinopteri > Cypriniformes > Xenocyprididae > Anabarilius > Anabarilius grahami. The sequence continues at coordinate 5,457,490 of RJVU01036174.1, read as the reverse complement.
CCTGTGCAATAAGTCCATTCGTGAAATTTCCTCAGTACTAAATATTCCACAGTCAACTGTTAGTGGTATCATAACAAAGTGGAAGCAATTGGGAACAACAGCAACTCAGCCACGAAGTGGTAGGCCACGTAAAATCACAGAGCGGGGTCAGCGCATGCTGAGGCACACAGTGCGCAAAAGTCACCAACTTCCAGCAGAGTCAATAGCTACAGACCTCCAAACTCTGTGTGGCCTTCAGATTAGCTCAAGAACAGTGTGTAGAGAGCTTCATGGAATGGGTTTCCACGGCCGAGCAGCTGCATCCAAGCCTTACTTCACCAAGTGCAATGCAAAGCGTCGGATGCAGTGGTGTAAAGCACGCCGCCATTGGACTTTAGAGCAGTGGAGACGTGTTCTCTGGAGTGACGAATCACGCTTCTCTGTCTGGCAATCCGATGGACGAGTCTGGGTTTGGCAGTTGCCAGGAGAACGGTACTTGCCTGACTGCATTGTGCCAACTGTAAAGTTTGGTGGAGGGGGGATATTATGGTGTGGAGGGTTTTTTTAAGGGGTTGGGCTTGGCCCCTTAGTTCCAGTGAAAGAAACTAAGACATTTTGGACAATTTCATGCTCCCAACTTTGTGGGAACAGTTTGGGGATGGCCCCTTCCTGTTCCAACATGACTGCGCACCAGTGCACAAAGCAAGGTCTATAAAGACATGGATGAGCGAGTTTGGTGTGGAGGAACTTGACTGGCCTGCACAGAGTCCTGACCTCAACCCGACAGAACACCTTTGGGGTGAATTAGAGCGGAGACTGTGAGCCGGGCCTTCTCGTCTAACATCAGTGCCTGACCTCACAAATGCGCTTCTAGAAGAACGGTCAAAAATTCCCATAAACACACTCCTAAACCCTGTGGAAAGCCTTCCCAGAAGAGTTTAGACTGTTTTAGCTGCAAAGGGTGGGTCAACTCCATATTAAACCTTACAAATTAAAAATGGGATGCCATTAAAGTTCATGTGCACATAAAGGCAGGCGTCCCAAAACTTTTGGCAATATAGTGTACATATATAGATATATATATATATATACACACACACACACACACACACACACAATCTGATAAGATAATTACTTTTTAAAACGACCTTTTCAAAATGGAAATGCAGCATTTTAGATAACGGACCCAGTTGTGGAGACTTGTGTGCCGCTTTTCAAAACCTAGTGAGCTTCCTACCTAGCCAGCATTCTTGAGCAGCATGAATTCAATATTCCGACTGAAGCGTCTCTGACAGCTCAGAAGGTTTTGAGACACAACAATACTGTTGGATTCTTCGAATATAAACGTGATGTTATTTGATCGTGTGCGACAGTTCAGGTGTCCTACCGCAGTATAAACAAGAATTATATTGCATGAAAAATATTTTTAAATTGCGCATGCATGAATACATTTGAATAAAAGAGCAAAGTTATTTATTTTCTTTGCGTGGAACGTCTGACTTTTACACTCACGATTTCAAACAGTTTCTGAAGTCATTTTACAAACGTAACAGGAAGGGCCTTAAAATGTGTATTTCTTAAACACTTTACAGAATAAATCATACCTTTAGACTACAGTTATCCTCGGATCCATATGCACATACTACTGCCTTCATTCAAAACAAAAACAAGCACGCACTTCCGGGTAAAATCGAACTGCATCCGGGATAATCGTAGGCGCTTTAATGGTGTATGACATGAAGCTGCACTTGTGTGTGTGTGAGAGAGAGTTGACCCCAAGACATTATTTCAATAGATTGTGAATATATATTTCAAGGTTTTTGTTAATACCATTTAATATCAATTTCTCAAATAATAAACAGCATATAGATAAACAAGACATATTTTTTGTGGGTATTTTTTTTTTTAAATACATGACATGTAAAATGAAAAAATATAATATAATTGTGAAAAGTCAGAGAAGTGAGGTAAGTGGTGAGTCGAGGTAGGACTGTTTCAGAACAAACATTACCAGAAAAGCTATAAAATGACACCACAAGCAGACTGCCATCTTCAGGACAGAAGGATTTCTGTGCTCGCGATAGGCTTGGTTTGAGGACATTAGACTCACTTCCTCCGATCATGAAAAAAACTCTCAAATGGGGAAACTATCTCATTCAGGATTCTAAGAACAGTGTGTGGTTATAGATTTACAGCTTTGGAAGTTCTATCAATTCAATTGTCTTAATGGGAGAATTGTTTTGCTCCATCATTATGTCAATGAAATGGCGAAACATTTGTGAATGGGAAGATCTACAGAAGAGATTTACCACCTCAAATTCTCACGAATGTCTTGTGTGCTTAGTTGAGGTGGAAGAAAATTCCTGTATGTAATACTGACTTCTAAGTTAATGGCAATGTAATTGTGACTTTTATCAGCAATATGGAGGTGTACTCCAAAAATACCTTGGTGAAAATTCTTGCTGAAAATATTCATGTGAAATTCAGGAGCTGCTGCCAAGTATATGTAAGTTACAGGAGTATGCAATGGTTCAGCATTGGGTGCGTTTAAAAATTATTGCATCATCACACTTCCCGTATCGCTTTTGTTATGGCCGTCTTTTTTGTATATCACAACGCTTATCTACTGATAGTGGACATTCTTTTACATTTCACATAAAAAGGAAGCTGTAGACTAACAATATTTGTTACAATATTAATCAGACGACAAGTTTTGAAGAAAATTCCACACATAGCACGAATACCATGGGAAAAAGATTCTGTTAGAAATATAAAAAACATAAAATAAAAAGAAATGTAAAACACACACACACACAATATATATATATATATATATATATATAAAGTGTGTGTGTGTTTTTACATTTCATATATAATTTAATATACAATAATATATTTCTTTTAATTGCTAAATTAATCAAAGCATTATACTAATTGTCCAAGTGTGCACATTATTCAGTGACATTTGGGGTGGGGAGTTTTACACAAAACAGTTTTTAATGTATTTCCATATGGCTAATTAATTTAATCTAATTTAATTTAATCGTAAGGCTTAAATTTCTTCCAGGTAGGAAGGCATCAAGGCACGTCTGAATCAATGTTAGCTTCCTGTCTCCTGAGATACCCTCATCTGTGCTGTATCTGACATTGAATACTTAGGCTACTATACAGTATGCGAAAAAAGTACGCCAAAACAGTAGTATGTCCGAATACATAGTATTCGAAGTACAGTAGCCGAAAAGTACCCGGATGACCTACTACTACTTCCAGAGAGATTCTGAAGTGCACATTCGATGGACACTTTACTGTCTCATGAGACCACGGGAGATGATTTATGAATGGCAGTGAAGCGACGCAACTGACGCTGGTAGGTCACGTGACAGTAACAACATGGCGGATGTAGTATGTCCGAATTTCATTCATACTTCACCAAGTAAATTCAAATTCACCTACTCAGACAGTACGTGGTTTTGAATGCAGCACAGATGTATCCTTCACTGCCTTTGATATCCCACAATCCTTTGCTTTCCATTTTGTTACGGTTAAGCTATAAAATAAAGATGGCGGCTGAAAGTTGTGGTTTGTTGGTCAGTTTGTGTGTAAATGTACATTCTTACCTACTATTTCCACTTTTGATGTCATTTCTAGCGAGAAATTAGCATCATAGTAATTAGATATTCACTTAGTTATCACCAAAGCTTTCTCTTTTTTGTTGTAGATTAAACCATTATGCTGCCTCAGAAGCCTGTCTGAAATTAGTTTGGTGAGGTGTGCAAATGTTGCCTGCGAAGTCATTGCCTGATAGGGCAGCGAGGCAACGAGTCAGCTGCCTAAGCTTTCAGACGCAGGATGTTACCTCCGCAGGCATGACTTCTGTTTGTAAGCATCTATTTAGGACACTCTGATTAACTTGTAATGTTACAGAGCCCCTAAAGAGACATAGCCATGGTGATGGGAGGAAAAATTATATTGTAATGCTTTCGCATTACCTCACATGTTTTGTGTTCTCAGAGAAACTTTGCCTTTGCTCGCAAAATGTCTGCGTTTCCCTGAGAAACTTTGTTTTTGCTAGCAAAAAAAAAAAAAAAACTGAGTTCTTTGCTAACTAACACAAAGTTTCTTGAGGGAATGCAAAGTTTTACTAGAGAGGGCAAAAAATTTCAGGGGAACCGCTTTTTCGAGAGGATGCAAAAGCATTGAAATAAATTTCCCCCTCCCATTTCATGTTTTTTCCATCACAATCATGCTTTGGTAAATCTTAATTAAGAACTGAAAAGTAAAAATTATAACAAGTAATAATTATGACATGCAATCTAAAAATGCTGGGTTAAAAACAACCCAAGTTGGGTTGAAAATGGACAAACCCAGTGATTGGGTTGTTTTAACCCAGCGGTTGGGTTAAACCTGCCGAACCTGCTGGGTAGTTTTTATTTAACTCGACTTAAAAAAGTTACTGTATTGCTTTGCTTAAAATGAATCCAAAGTATGTTGGAAATGAACATTTATTAATATGTTTAATAAATAAACATGTATTAATAAGTTTAATGAATAATAATTAAACAATAAACATTTATTAAATAGCTTATTAATAAATGTTCATCTTTTGATTATTATTGTTGCCTCTAGTAATTATGTGTCTGATTTTTAATTTCCAACTTATTTTGGGTTCATTTTAAGCCAGCTATATAGTCATTTTTAATCAATAGTTGAGTTAAATAAAACTGCCCAGCCTGTTGGGCAAACATTTAACCCAACCGCTGGGTTGTTTTTAACCAAGCATTTTTCAGAGTGCATGTAGTTGAAATTATGACACATAAAGTCATAATTTAACTTAGTATGTCATAATTTGGACTTTTTATCTCACAATTTAAAATGTTATGTCATAAGCTAATTATCAAATGACTTAGTAGGCTATGCCACACATTTTTTCATGATTTCTACTTTTTAATCTCATAATTATGTCTAAGTATGAAACAATTATGACTCGATATGTCATCATTTAGATTTTTTAATCTCATAATTATGACTTAGTATACCCTATGTCGATTCACCAAATCATGATTTTTTGGGCGGAAATGGCCTTCCATAAGAAACCAGGCTATTAAGTAATTTTTTAAGCTCATCAAGTTTTCTCGAGTATTATGTTGAGCATCTTGGAGACTGGTGTTTGAGGAACAATATTTTTAATGAAAGCGAAACTTGAAAGGCACTTAATTAGGTCCCTACCTGTCAGATCGCGGGGAAAATCCTGGTGACTCATCACCCTCACAAAACCTATTTAGGGTATAAAATGCGACTGCTTAGGCTGCCACTACAAAAGGTTTGCCTTCCAACCACTCCAGAAGAGAGGATAACCTGTAACGTGACTGCATAAGACATTTTGTTACAATGAGTTCATCATTATTATTGGTACTTTGTGTTGTGTTGTCGGCGCTGTCAGGCGCTCGTGGAGCTCCGGTGCTGTCAGCTGGTGAGGTGAATTACACGAAGTGTAAAGCGCTTTCTGTCAAACTCAATGAGATGGCCAGAGATTTATACCACAAGGTACGTACTTTAAGAATAAATATATTATTAATTTATCTTATTATATTTTCATTTTCCATTGTTTCAGACACTTTCTCAGGTTGTATATTATAATAAAGCCATTGTATGCTCTGTGCAGGTTGAGTCTAAAAAAATGGCAATTATCATTGATGAGCCTCCAGTGTCTATAAGACCAATTGACACATGTGACCCCTGGAGCCTTCAAAGCAACAACGAGGTAAGAGTACATTTAAGATGCATTCTTATATTAATGATTCCACAGTTGTAGATCATACATACTGCTTACCGCCTTCAAAAGTGTTGTCAAGTGTTGACATCTGTCTTTTGCATTTCAGACTTGCCAATCAAGAATAATTCTGGCTCTGAAAAACTACACCAGAATTTTCCACAAGGATGGTGTGTTTAACAATTTAGCTTGCAGTAACTGGAGAGAGCAGGCCAACGAGATCGCCAACGTTACTGGACACCTCCTGCGGGTGCTTCGGGTATATGTGTGTTTTATTCAAAATCTTTGCTATTGTTTCAATACTTCCTTTTGATATAGTGCACACAGTGCCACTTTTCATAGAACAAGAGGCAAAAAGTTATTCCCACATCCTCATCTGTTATCCTCCTGGAAAGTTTCGTATGGAAATGTGTTACTGTATCAACTGCTTGAGTAAACATTTAATTTCATTACTGTCTTGTTTGATGATCAGGAACCGGTGGAGGCCGCTCCTTTAGACTCAGTGGACTGGCAGGCCAGCGCTCTGTGCCGGGACAGTGTGGAAAGGCTCTACTCATTCTCGATCATATCTGCACGCGTCTTCTCTTTCCTGGCATCCCCAGTAGCTCCTACAGTTGAGATGAAACAGTGTTAGATTGAGAGGAACATGTTAGTCATGATCATCTTGGTCAAAATGTTAAAACAGCTTTTGCTGCTTCTACAAAGGTTCTCCTGTGTTATAATAACATGGATTAAATTAATTTTGCTCAGAGTTTAATTAACATTAAGAATATTTATATAACTATTTATTGTGTTCTTATTTATTTCCGTATTTATCATACACTCATTTTATGTAACTTCCAAGAAGGTGTGTAATTTATAACTAATAAATATATGAACAAGTATTTCAGAAATTGTATTCATAAGTTGTCTTCATTCTTGTGTATTGTTCTTATACAAAACAAAGAAATTAATTGACAAATTAAAAAAAGTAACAAAGAAATGAATTGAAGAACTAACAGCAAATTACTTTTACTAGTACTAGTACTCTAATCAACAAGGAAATGACAGAGTTCGTGTGGTCAAATTTCCCAGTCTGAAGTCAACAGCTCTCTGTAAAAGGAGAGGGAAGATGTGATTTCCATAAACATTTATGCGACTCTTTACGGCGGCATGAAGCTTCCTGCAAAATATGTCCCAAACTCAGATGCTGTCACCACTCAGTTCTCTCAGGAACGTGTGTATTGTCTCAATAAGGATGATGTCATAACTGAAAGGGAACTTGGTTTACCAACAAACACACAAGACAAGCAAAGACAGAGGTCGCATTATTGACTTCTTCCAGCTAATGCTGTTTTTTTTTGTTATTGTGACAGGAAAGACACGAGGCAAGAACAATAAATAAATAAAAGCCTGCACTCAAATAATAATAATTCAAAAATAGAATGCAAGCATCATCATCAGACATTTTCTGATACTATACTTTTAAATTATTTAACTATACTGTCATTTTTACTAATATGACAAACGTGTGAAGTTTTTCCTGTGGTCACGGTATATGCGAAGAGGAAGTAGGACTATTGCCAATACCAGAGAACATAAACTCTAGATATCTCTGATAACTTCTCTTACTCATCAAAATTTTTTAATGCAGTCTATTCATATAAAAAAAATGTAAAAGTTGAATTTGTCGAATGTATACAACAATATCAGTACTTGTTGAAATTAAATAAAATGCACAAACTTTATAATAAGCTACGATAAATATGTGATATAATACAAATAAAGCAATATAAACACAGTAGGTTTCTAATCAGATTATCAAAATGTACATTTAATTCGATTCATAGAATAATAAACTAAAATACTTGAAAATAAAATAATTCATTGCACATTCCCAACAAGCTGGCTGAGACAAATTCAATAAAACTTAATAAAACATAAAATAAAAGTTTAAAAATAAAATAAAATCCTCGTTGCGTTAATGACACAGGAGGTCAGAGGGCGGAGAGAGGCTGTGTTTCAAAACCTACTGCGCTGCTTACCTAGACATCGTCAGAAGCTCGTGCCGCACACTCGCGCTCTTAGGATGCTGTCTAAGTAGGCGGCTCGCTATGTTTTCAAACCTAGCCGCAGACGCTCTATTTCCTGGTTACTTCGCAAGGTGGGTGGCTGTCATATGACAACATTAGCTCTTTATTTACACCACTTTAATGTACTTAAACATATAATTTGTGCTGTGTTCATTGCTTGCTCAATTTTTTACTTCAAACGTGACTATTTTTCATGGCGCGCGCGTTTTCTTCAGCTTTTATCAGCAGCGATTGTACTACTATTGAATCGATTAGCTGGATAGCTAACAGTGTCCAGATGTTAAATCAGTATGGATGCGCATTAAGACCCCGCAAAGTACACACTAGTCTCGGTCGGTGGTATAAACGCCTAAATAAACCACAAACAGGTTATCGTGGGGGAAGTTTATGTTATGTAATGGTAATAACGTATGTAACTCATTGTAAAGAGTGTAGTCCCTATTAAAGGGCATCCTTATTTGTTTTTTAATGGCATTGGGTGTTTGCACGAAACATATCACGGCTGTTGTTTTTGTGCAGGATGAATGTGGGCGTTGCTCACAGCGAGGTGAACCCAAACACGCGGGTGATGAACAGCCGGGGGATCTGGCTGGCCTACCTGCTGCTCACCACTGCCCTGCATGTAGTCTTACTCAGCATCCCTTTCCTCAGTGTGCCTGTGGTGTGGACGCTCACCAATGTCATACACAACCTGGTCTGTTTGGACAAATTAAGATTTCTTAAATGTTTTTGAAAGAAGACTCTTGTGCTCACCAAGGCTGCATTTACTTGATAAAGTTAAAATAAAGTAAAATCAGTAATATTGTGAAATATTATTACTATTTAAAATAACTTTTCTATTTTATTATATTTTTAAATGTGAAATATCCTGTGATGGCAAAGCTGAATGTTCAGCAGCCGTTACTCCAGTCTTCAGTGTCACATGATCCTTCAGAATTTCACAATATTACAGTTTTTACTGTATTTTTGATCAGTTAATTAGTAGAATTAATAAATCCACACCATGGGAAAAATGTAGAAGTTGTATTCTTAGGTTAGTGGTCCATTGTTAACTCCTTTCTCTCCTATTTAGGTGATGTATCTGTTTTTGCACACTGTCAAAGGCACACCGTTTGAGACGCCAGACCAAGGCAAAGCACGTTTGCTTACTCACTGGGAACAGATGGACTATGGCATCCAGTTCACAGCATCAAGGAAGTTCCTCACAATCTCACCCATTGTACTGTGAGTGATATTCATAATTCTCTTAAAACTGACAGAAACAGAAATGGGTCCACATGCACTGGTAATCTTATTATTTTTATTTCTTTTTCTTATTATTTACCGAAATAAAAGTATATTAACATTTTATTTATTATTGTGTGTCTATATATATATATATACACACACACACACACATACACTCCTGGCCAAAAAAAAGTCACAGACTCTAATATTTAATTGGACCACCTTTTGCTTTGATTAAGGCATGCATTCACCATGCAATCGTTTTGATAAGCTTATGCAATATCACAACATTTATTTCTGTCTATAGTTGCATTAATTTCTCGCCAATATCTTGTATTGATGATGGGAGAGTTGGATCGCTGTGTAAGTCTTTTCCAGCACATCTCAAAGATTCTCAGTGGGCTTAAGGTCTGGACACTGTGATGGCCAGTCCATGTGTGAAAATGATTTCTCATACTCCCTTAATCCTGGCATTGTCATTTTGGAATATGCCACTTCCATCAGGGAAGAAAAAATCCATTGATGGAAAAACCTGGTCATTCAGTTTATTCATGTAGTCAGCGGACCTCATTTTTTGGGCACATGACATTGCTGAACCTACACCTGAACCCCCCCCACTCCAATTAGCCTCACTGACAAGTGGTTTTTTTAAGGATATAAAGCTGTGTAGTCCCATTCCCTTGAGTTCTCCTTGCATTGTGCATGTGGAAATGCTCATACTTTTACTATTAAACATAGCTGAGATTTTTTTTGTGATTTGATCTCCAATCATGATCATTCAGGATGTTTTTCTGACCACATTTCTTCTTTGAAGATGTTGGTTCACCACTATCCTTCCAGGTTTTAATAATGCGTTGGACAGTTCTTAACCCAATTTTAGTAGTTTCAACAATCTCTTTAGTGTTTTTTTTTTTTTGCTTGATGCAGGGCAATAATAGACCCTTTTCACAGACTGTGATCAATATCGTAAATCCTGCAGTTTTTTATATTTAATTTTTTTTTAAAATGTATTATATTACCTTTGCATCAAATTACAAAAATCTAGTTAACGTTGCTGTGAGGGTGTTTCTAATACAGCGGCTATGGGAGTGACAGTAAAAATAACATCTTTCTCTCTTCTGACTGCCGTTATCAATCGCTCTGTATTTTCTTCCTCTTTTTGAAAGTTGTGAAAACACTATTGTTGATTTTTTTTCTTTTGCTATTTGAGCAAATGGAAACACAAAAAAATATATTTAATGTATTCTCTCATTCACCCCTATATAATTTTACCCAACTATTACGACTTCCGCTTCTGAGAAACCCGGAAATGTGAAAAGGGTCTATTTGACCCTTCTGAAACAGAGTAACATCTTTTCCACATCCACAGGATATGTCTTCCGACATGTTTGTTTAAAGCCCTATTCGGACAATAATTGTTTCTCATGGGGTTGTAAGGTATTTTCAGCATTTACAGGGGCTAGTCGGTGATATTTATTGCCACCCAAATCCAGAATGCCAGTGTTTTTCTCTCTCCCCCCATGTAAAACTCTTCTCCTGAATCATCAAACATCAAGGTCTTGTGGTAATTTAATTGACCTCCGAAACCACATTTCTGAGTTTACAAGAAGAGATCAATTACAAATTCACTGTTTAAATCACAAAACATATGAGGCCAAGGCACTCGAGAATTTAGAAAAAATACAAAAAGCCTTTATTTATTTATGGCTATAATATTTTAAAAACAATTACGTCACTGTTTAAATCCTTTTTGACCACTGTACGATAACTGTTGTACTTCACCTCTCCACCAACAAAAAGGAGAAAGTGAAGAAAAGCACAAACATTTGAAATGTTTGTTTGTATGTACAGTATACCCAGAGCTCCTGAAAAAACCACAACAAATCCCTTGTGTGTTTGTGCACACTTGGCGAATAAAGCTCATTCTGATTCTGATTCTGAAATGGGTGGTGACTTTTTTTTTGGCCAGGCAGTGTATATACAGGTGTTGGACAACGAAACTGAAACACTGGCCAATATAGTGTTGGAGTTTTCATGCCTATATGCACGGCCTGGTGACCAATGTTCACTGATTGCACATTCCATCAGTACGAGCAGAGTCAATATTCATGGTCAGGCTGCTATAGCCAAACCTTTGGTCACTCATGCCAGTGCCAAATGTCAGTTTCATTGGTGCCAACATCTTGGGCTGTGGACAATGTGAAACATGTATTGTTCTCTGATGAGTCCACCTTCACTGTCTTTTTCCCATCCGTGGGATTAATGGTGTGGAGAAGCCAAAAGAGGCTCAACTCCCAGACTGTTGCTGCCCAGAGTGAAGCACAAGGGTGGATCAGTGATGGTTTAGGCTGGAATATCATGGCATTCCTTACTGTGCTTGATGTGTCAAGGTCTACTGAACCATTCTGGAGGACCATGTGCACTTGCTGGCTCATATATCGTACTAGGGCTGGGTATCGATTCAGATGTTCCAGATCGATTCGATTTCGATTCACAAGCTCTCAAATCGATTCGATTTCGATTCTCGATTCGATTTTCGATTCTCAATTCAATTTTATGTGAAGGTGGCATCAACGTCGACAAAGCACCTGAAACCGCCATTTAAGCACTGAATGAATGAATGACAGGTTCGCCTCTCGCTCCTTGGTGACATCGCGCAAGGCAAATAAGAGGGTGACATCTAGTGGAGAAGACTTTTAATTAGATTAAAGTTAATCTTACGTTCAATGTTTGCGGAAATAAATATGGAAAAAAAATCGATTTGTGGCCTTTGAGAATCGATTTTGAATCGACCACATTTTAAAAAAACGATTAATCGAAAAATCAATTTTTTTTACCCAGCCCTATATCGTACCCTAAAGGGGTGTCGTGTATCAGCATGATAATGCACCAATACACACAGCAAGACATGTGACAGAATGGTTTGATGAACACGAAAGTTAAGTTGAACATCTCCCATGGTCTGCACAGTCACCAGTCATCATCTAAATATTTTTGAGCCACTTTTGGGTATTTTGGAGGAGCAAGTCAGAAAATGTTTTCCTCCACCAGCATACCAGTGACCTGGGTAGGGTTGCACCAGCCGTTCGTTAGTTCTTTCTTAAATTGGAACGTAAAGTCCACACTAGTGGCTTAGTAACTACTAGCTAGTTTGTAACTAACTCTGTACTTTATTCGGTTGCACCATTTGTTCTTAAGGCAGAACGTAGCTAGTAGCTCGTAAGGTCTCCGTAAATAATGCGTAGTCGCATAATAGGACGTTTACCCTCAGTGATCCTTCAAATACATGAGCAGAAGTTGTTGAAATTCCATGAATTTCAGTTTATCCTTCATTCTGACTTATTTTGCCTACCGTAGCTTACAGTAAAAATAAGTTTCTATTAAATATAATAGCCTACTACCTAATCATAAATGTTTTTATTTGTAAATAACATTCAGAAACTGTATTTGAAACGAAATTAATAAGGATCAACAAATAAATACTGATACAAAAAAAAACATAAGAAATGACATTTATTGATTATGACTGATTTTATTTGACATGCACAACATGGAGTAATGGGACCGATGCATACAGCGGCGCGCTGTTTAGGACGGGTTCGTGTTGAAGAGTGGCTAACAAAGTAATCATTTAACATAATGTTATCTTTCCTAAAATGTTAGAGAGTGTAAATGTCAGCAGCATCATATATGTGTAAAGAATGAAGTCTGTCAGGTAAAACAAGAGCTTATTGATGCAGTTCAGTCAGACTGCTATTTTATTCCAACCGTTACTCCTGATAGGAGGCTTCCGTAAATATTTAGTCTATACGTAGAGTTACGCTTCAACTAGGTTTAATGGTGCAACACAAAAATATTTAGTAGTGCGTAAGTTGTAACTTAGTGCCCATTTATGTCAAAACTAGTCTACGTTGTAACTTGCGCACAGCTGGTGCAACCGGCCCCTGGCCACTGTTTTGGAAGAGGAATGGCTCAAAATCCCTCTGGTCACTGTGCAGGACTTGTATCTGTCATTCCCAATCCAATTGATTAAGTTTCATTGTCCAACCCCTGTACACACACACACATGCATATAATATATATATATATATATAAAAAATGTCAAACCAAAATTTATTCAGACATTTTTGATATATTTTTACTAGTGGGTGCAGGACACTATAGTTCATTTATATAAGTGAGGATAGCAAAATAAAGTAAACTGTGATATATTATACCCAAAAATTCTTCATACAGTGGACTACCAGTAAAAATGATAAAAATTTGGAACCAAAAAATATTCAGACACTTTGACCTGACCATGTTTTGCTTAAGTGTTATCTGACATAATTAAGATTAATATTTTCTGACACAGTTTAACTCTGAGATCTTGTCATATTTTATTACCATTTTTTTAAACTATTGTGAATAAACTATTAATGAATGAAATGTTCAAGGTGTCTGAATAAATTTCGGTTTGACTGTATGTATATATATAAATACAGTTTTTATGATGTTATAATTCTCAATTATATATAGTATTTAACAGTATAATCATTACATTTAATTATAATATTTACATAATTGTTGTGTGTTTTCATAGGTACATCTTGGCCAGCTTCTACACTAAATATGATACCACCCACTTCCTAGTTAACACAGGCTCGCTACTAAGTGTCCTCCTTCCCAAGTTGCCTCAGTTTCATGGAGTTCGTCTATTTGGTATAAATAAATACTGATATGACACTTCAGCCCACTCATGGAGGGGTCATAGCATCATGGAGATAAGATGACTGAAGTTCCTTCATTCTCCATATGATGCTTGCTTGGTCCAAAGCCGTAGGGCCTTAAGGAACCAAAACTGCACTGGACTCAAGTACACTATTTAAAAAAAGGCCTTCCATTCTCAGGTTTACTCAATCTGTGGTGTTTCTTTTTTTTAAATCCAGATTTATGTCTGTAATTTCTTTTCGTCATCATTATGTCCAGATTCATCAAGTTTAAGGATGTTTTGACTACATTGCAACAGACAATGTGCCAATTATTATCCGCTGATTTTAATTTTTAATAAGGTTCGCTTTGCATAATCCCAATTGCCACAACAAGCTGTCACTGTGGAGTCAAAACGTGATAGTGCTGAATTATAAAATTCAGATTGTTTTTTTTGTCAGTGTTCTAGTATATAACATGGGCAACTGCAGTAAATCAGATATGTTGGAAATAGGAATCATTAGAAAAAAACATCTGTTTTAAATTTAATCTGAACTGTGTTGCTGCATTTTTCATTTCATTTGTTTCAAAAATGCAAAACAATGATCTGTGACAACGTGTGAATGTGATGTGGCATACAATCTGGTTTCTCTTGAAGTGTTTCACTTAAAGTTCATTGCTTAGGTTTCCTGCAGAGCACTGGTTATATTGGATTTCCTTGAATTCATGTATTTATTTATTTTGTCATATCATGAAACATTCCAATTTGAAGTAAATGCCATGGTAAACATACATTATTGTTATAATATTTAACATGTACATGCCTGCATTGATCATGTTTGTTCACAATACAAAAGTGAGAGTATGCAGACTGAGGGACAAAAGTCTATGGGATTCAAATTTTTATTTAAAGCTGGAAATAATCTGATTTTTTTTTTTTTTTACAACTTACAACAAAAACATTAGAATGTAAAACAAATAATAAATATTATATTCTACACCTTTTACATTTTTCCATATCACAAACAGCATCAAATTTGTAAAACTGATGGTCAGATGCTGACAATACGCTTTTTTGAAGTCATGCTGGAGAACATGATCATCAGCTTTCACACAAGCTTATGGAGTTCATGTAGCTTGAGTACTGCTGTCATTGTGTTGCACTGGTATAATTAAAATGACTCTTGCACAAGATAACTTATCAGTCATAAAGTCATTTGGACTAATATTCAAAGTCTCAGGAGACTGCTGTCATAGTATGTTATGCAAGTCACTGCATACATCAATCTATACTCAAGGAAATGACATTTACAGCTGCATTTGTGGCAACATATGGCCCTCACTTATTAGCCACCTTTGTTTATTCTACATATGAAGAGCATGTAATAAACACAACATTAAAGTCTTGAAAATGGCGTGAAGTTGCATCATATTGCGAGGAAGCCTGTAAATCTTTTGAAGCAATCCTAATACTACAGGATCAATCTAACCACATGCAGATTAATGTGGGAATCCTCTGTTGGATAACAACAAACCACACAGGTGAACAGGGAAGAGGCGTGCGCCTCGGCCACGAGGAAACTCAGCTAGTTTAAACACAGACACGGTTCTGTGTTGGTCCAGTATGGACGCGCATTTGGTTGTGAAGGTGTACCGGGGGAAATCCGTGAGTTTTACATGTCACACACCTACACGCGGACGGGGCAAGCCCGGCGACTGCGATGAGCCGATAGTAGTACGGGAATCCCCACCTACAAGCTCAGGTGTCTCCCAACTGCATTTCAGGGAAGAGGTAGTTGGAGGGGAATAGTGTCCTCGGCCCACCTGTGCCACCGATTTGCCTAGCGTATGTAACGCGTTCTGTCTGTTTACCACGAAAGCATATGCAAATAGGCTTCTGACTCAGTGCGCTCGAATACTAAGGAATCCTGAGTCAGGTGACTCAAGGACCACTGCTGAATGATGTCACCGCTGGAATGCAAACAGCATTTGCATGAGCTGCAGAGGAAGAACAAGGAAGGGTGTAATATCTCCTGCCCGCAGCTTTAGATTCAGCCTCTTCAAAGTCGGTCGGATCAAAAGACAAAAGCTGAGGCGGGATTCCTGAGAGGCGCTGCATGTGACAGAGGAGACAATGCTTCTGCTGTTTTCGGCTTTCTTCGTGTTCCTGTTCTGAAGCCAGTTATAAGAAAGGCCGATGAAGGTCAGCCAAACCACAGCATTTGTATAAAGAAGACCAAGAGGCGATCAGCCGTGAAACAACAGTCTGCTGGAATGACTTTGTGTTACTATCAGTTTGTTTACTGGAGGAGCGAGTAGGGAAGTGAGTCAGCAATAATACAAACAAGACAGAAGAAAAGTAAAAATCGCCGAAAGGAAAGGGGAAATTATTTCGCTGGACATTATTTTAAAGAGGTTTCTTATTGCAGAGAAAACTGTTGAAAACACGAATGTTTACGACACGGTGATGAGAGAACAATGACAAGCTTTGCAAAAGCATTAAAACATTCGGTCCGTTTTTAATAAAGTACCAACATTTAAAGTAAACAATGCACTTATTGTGTACATACGTGTTTTTACATTGTACTTATATTAAAAAAAAAAAAAAAAAATCCTGCATGTAATTACAGTTTGTGTGTGTATAATTACACTGGACTTTTCCCTCACCCGTTAACTCAAGGGTTTTCAAAAGAAGAAGTCCCTAAATATCATTCTCGTGTGAGGGACCCCCATCCTAAAATCTTTTATAAACACCCAAATTATACACTGAAAAATGTATAATACGTTTTTAATAAGGTAATTTATTATATATTTTCTTCTACTCACTATACGGTTAAATAGGTAACACTTAATTTTACAGTCCTGTTCCCCATGTACATACTATGTACTACTTATAGTAATTACTGAGTAATAACTAGGTACTAACCCTGAACCTACCCCTAAACCTAACATTAAATCATGTAGTTACCTATTACCAGTACTTTCTTAGGTAAGTACATGTAAGTGCATGTACTGTAAAAATAAATTACAACAGTTAAATGTATAGTTTATTTGGTTATTTATAACAATTTTATTCAATCTGTTTGATAGATAAATTGTTACATTTTGTTAATATGTAATATTTTAATCTAATTTAATCTTTATTATTAATATTATTTTTATAGTTTTTTCTCTAGATTTTTCCACAGACCCCCTGTCACTCCTTTGTGGCCCCATTACCCCTGTTTGAAAACCCCTGCCTTAACCCAAACTTTAACACAAAACCTGTCCCTATCCCGCCTCAATAGCAGCAAATGTGTTTTGCGATGCAACATGAACACAATAAGTACGCTCTCCTAATTTTTTTTTTTAAATACAAGTACAATATCAAGGGTGACCAAATATTTTTCTCCCATCTCACCATGGCTCTTTAGGTGCTCCACAGTACAGTAATGTTCAAGAGATTGAATATAAAAAAGCACCTGCTGATGATTGTTGCGGTATGTGGGTGTTTTGTTTTAGTTTTTCTCTTGGTTGCCTTTATGCTGTTGTCTTGTATGTGGCAGGAGAGATGGGGAACACCTGGTCCAAATTGATATAAGTGTTCCTGTTACATGCTTATGGGGGTGTGGTGGGGGGCCACGGAGAAGTGACATTATCTCCTGGTGGCCTCTTTGTTACCTCGCTGGAATGGGATCTGTCGTCCTATTGGATTTTATAAAATAGCCTCTTTCTGTTTAGTATATCCTGTGAAACCCCTAGAATTCTGTAATAAACTCCATTCGTTATAGCAAATTTTATTTTGGATTTCCCTTTTTTTGTTGCAGCCATAAACTGGCTGTTAAATGATATATACATATTTTTCAAAACAGATTAGGTTCTTTGGTTTAAAAAGTACGAAATAATTCCATGGTGCTGAATTTTAGCAATGTCAAATTATTGTAGAAAAAAATGGAAAGATGGGAATATTTTTTGCCTCATCTGTAGACTAGTACAGTAACTAGTTACAGTAATAATACTAGTTTTTGCAGTAACTGGTAGTATAACTAATTACTAATAATATTTCAGTAATATTAAAGTTAGGGTAATGCATTACAAGTAACTTGATGTATGTAATCAGATTACTTTTTGAAGTATCTAGTAAAGTGACGCATTACTTTTGCAATTTACAACAAAATGTTACTTTTTCAAATTTATTGACCGACAGCTCTCCTGTCCCCATGTTGAGAGAAATAAAGTGCAGAGTTGTTGTGTGCGCTGTGTGAACATGATGCTTATTGTAGTTCTAGACTAAATGTGAACATGCAGTTACTCATCTCACTTGCACGAAACATTCAGTATTCCTCAAAATGAATTAAAACAGTGAAATGCAATCTCAGAATTGTATGCAAATCTGTAATTAACTATATTAACCTACACAAATATACTTTATGTATATAATATCACTTTATTAACCAATGTCTTTGCTGCTGACCTTCAATGATCCAATTCAACCATACTAATAAGAAAAAATTACTTTATATTAGATTTAGAAAAAAGTGCTGAACTTCCTTAACCTGTATCGTATTCTTCTTTAATCCAGAATTGCAGCACAGCTGAAAGGTTTGTTTGAGCTGCGCCCTCTACTGTACAGTGTAAATATGCATTACCTTCAGCCTGAGGCTTATTCATTTCACTTTTGGTGTGAAAGGGCCTTTACATTTGCCAAAAATATAACTTTTTTGTTTTTATTAAAAAAAAAACAAACAGCCCAGGTGAGAAAAAGTAACACAAAAGTAATGTAACATTACTTTTCATAAAAAGTAACGCAATTAGTTACTTTTTTAGGGAGTAACTCAATATTGTAATGCATTACTTTTAAAAGAAACTTTCCCCAACACTGCTCGTTACTTAGTTACTTTTGATGCCTCAACCTCCACTGATTTGAAATCCAACAATCCAATAATTCCTAGATTCATTTTCATAATTTTCACGTCTCGCACAGGCACATGAAATCACCAGTGGAATATGGAAAAGCTTACATTCAGCCATTACATTGATTTTGTCAGAAGACAGAAAGATCTGAACACCGTTGTAGCATTACTTTACTCAGGCATTACATGGCTTGCCCACCTACATCCCTATGATCCCGATATAAATGATATTAATATAATTGAAAATCTTTTTGGAAAACAAAACATTTGTACCCCAAACTGTACACATTTTGGATGTTTCTCTAATCTGACACAACCATTTCAGGTCTTGAAGTCTCTAGTAACAAGCTGATGAGTTGAATCATGTGTTTGATTAGGGAGATATAAATGTGACCTGGGATTTGAACCACAGCTCTATTGGTTTTATGCCGCCACCAAGTGGTCACATTTAACAATTCTGATATCGGTGAGATTTGACCATATTAGTTAGTCTACAAAGTAAAGCAAGACTATGTAATTATTATGTATTTATTATTCATAAAAAAATAATCCTTTGACCTAAAACAGACTTACAGCTCCAATCAACGGCCACAAAAAGCTGTGTAACGTATGTGCCTTTTCGGTTCAACTGTTTTGGTATTTTTTTATTGATATACACATGTGCCTGGGCCTTAGTATAAACTTAAAAATGAAACAAATCATAAAATACAGTCCATGTAACAACACAGCATTCACAGTTCCCTCCTCACACAGGACGTCTCTGCAGAAATTAAACCCAAAGATTTAAGACAAATAAAAATAGTTAAGAAAAGGAAATCAAACTGTTGGACTTTCTCACGAGCTACGAAAATAACATCCAGGGCATTTTCACCGTTAATCGTCCATTACGAATGCATCAGAGACTGAAGTCATGTGCCTACAGTCACGAGTGAAAACTTCCAACTGATACCTTCAGAAGAACAGTAAATGCTACACTTGAGCAGATCTCAGACCAGTTTAAATACTTTCCAACACTGTTCATCAGTCATTTCACCCGTGTGTTGTTCAGTCGTGGAGATACCGCCTCTGGCTTCACATCGTCGTCCGTTTCCCACCCCTCCTCCTCCTCCTTCTCCTCCTCCTCCTGTTCTTCCTCATCAGTGGAGAACAGCTCATCTTCAAAGAAGGATCCGCCCAGCCCGTACTCCTGCGTGTGAACTGACACCTCATTGGACAGCAAATGTGGAGAGCCTTCGATGAAGTCTGCAAACCTGAGTGCAAGTGTGATTTTTAGACAACATGAAATCAATATTCATGTTTTTTTTTCTTTATGTATTCATTTTTGGTCTTAAGCATGGTTCTTCGATATTCTGAAGCCATTAATCATTACTGTTTCACACCTTTATGTTAAACAGCTGTGGTAATAAGCAAGAAACATAAGATGTGTAACAGGATTACAGAGCCCCTAAGGTGATGGGGGGGGGGGGGAATTGAGACGGAAAGGAAAATTTGTATTTACTTGCAAAATGTTTGTGTTCTCCTGAGAAAAATTATTTACTGCGTTCCCCCCAAAAACCTCACAAAACTTTTGTGATGGAAATAATACGAAGTGAAATGATAAACTATATTTCAGCGTTTTTACGAGCAAGTAGACGATCACAAGTAGACGAGGGAGACGCATACCAGTTTACACCTGTTGTTTTAATCAAAAAGTAGTTTTTTGTCCCCTTTCAACCACTTCTGTACTGATTTCTTCTAGGGGAGGGTCTATGGACGGGTACATTTTTTCAGATCTTTCGATCTAATGGACAAAATAAGCTTGTGCAATTTACATATGAACATAAAAGGAGATGACGGAAAAACATACGGAGAGCAGCAGCTTTCGTTTCTTCTCTTATAGCTGCAAGATCACGCTGAACACTGTGAGTGAATGTCAGAAATCAGGAATGGTGAGAGAAAATTGTGCTTGGTACGTCTTCAAACCAAAGTTGGGTCTTCAGCCAACAAAGTTTAAATCCCATCTGTCTAGCATGCTTCCCATAATGTTTACGTGTTAGGTCAGTAGGCGGAGAGTGGTCGGTCTTTTACTACAAAAGCAATCCGGTTTGACTATCTCTGGAAGTGGTCGGAAGCGGACAAGCTCAAAATGTTTTAGACCTTTTTAAAATATTCTCTCATACCTCTTAGGAGACTGAAGCCTTGAGACCGTCTTCCAGGTGTTGAACTCAGGACTGCCGCAGTATTTCCTAAGTTCCTCCAGAGCTTTCTGAGTCTCCACCTCCGACTGTCTCTGATACTCCTCTTCTGTCAGCAGATGCCGTGGCTCGAGTTTCTTAGGCTTCAGCTTCCTTCAGAGCATTCATTCAGCAAGAAGACAATGACTACATTGCTCAAAATGTATTTGAACGACATTTATTAAAGTTATATGCTCACTGATAAAGCATGAAGGCCTTGGTAAAAGGGTACTCCAGGTTCTTGGAGCAGAATGCAGCTATCATGATGGCCAGAGCCACTTGCTGGACCTGAATTCCAGCGTACACCAGCAGAAGACCGAATATTTGCAGCGTCCACGACAGGATGTTGATACTTCGCTCCTCCACCAGAGGCCCATAGCGGTAACAGACTGCAAAACTGATGAACCCAACTACAATGGTATAACCTAAATATATATAAAACAAAAAACAGTCAGCACTTCGTATACTTTAAAGACTAGTATAAATAAATATTAATCAAATATTGTGCAAAATAAAGTTTGTTTTCATAAAATAATAAATACAAATATAATAATAAATTAACTAATAATTTTTATTATTAATAAAAAAATTAACTAGGTCACTTTTCACAATCTGGTATATAAAAGTCTTATTTACAGTCATTATTTTTCACTGAATATTGTTTCAAACTGAAATATAATTTTACAAAAATTAAATGTGTTCTATATTGGACTTCATAAAACGGTTAGTTCCTGTCCTTGATTCTGATTGGTCAATAGTTGTGTTTTATTCACGATAAAACACGGCTATGACCGCTTCACCCGACGGTTCTGTGTATCACTACACAACACCCTTGGCAACCACTCGTACCAACGTAAACTGCTTGTTCTCAAGTGATATTGTTCATTGAAGCTTACTGTATTATGTAGAAGAGTATTGTGAGAAAAAGATCGAGTGAGCGAGTTTATTACCTGCGTTCAGATTTAGCATTTTCATTCAGGTCAGTCCTGTGTTCATAATAAAAAATCTGTTGAAATGTCCGATGTATTATCTTGTCTTTTTAACAGTTAAGGGGTTTTCCGTGACTGACAGTCGCTAGTCAAAGCATTTGTCAGTTGCGTCTTGTTCCGTGTTCACAACAATTCAGTCTTTTCAATGTAAAAGTCTTCACGACTGACTGACACACTCATAAAGACAGTCTTTGCCGCCATCTAATGGCATAATAATGTAACTTCTTTTGCTGTTCACAGTCAGGGACTATTTTTTCCGGCGGAAGGAAGGCTTTTAGTGATTTTACTTCATAAAAGTTTAATTGATACACATTTTTTGGCTTTAATATTTGTATTGTGTGGTAACTGCTTTGCGTCGTGCCCTTCAGCAATGACTTATTCTCGATACAGCACAGCCTCTCGTACCTTATTGCTTAATACATTTTCAAGGTGCTCTCTTACCGATAGCCAGATGCCAGTGATCTTTAAGAATTATTTGGAGATTCCTAAACACCAGCTGGATGATGTAGAGAGAAAAGGACCAGCCGCCCATCAACAGCACATAGAATGGGCTTTTCTACAGGCCAAGGAAACAAACATGTTGAAAGGTAATAATACCACTTAAAGGGATAGTTCTGTCATCATTTACTCACCCTTAAGAAAGAATTTCTTTCTTTTGCTAAACTCAAAAGAAGATATTTTGAAAAATGTTGGCAACCAAAGAGTTGATGAGCCCCATTGACTTCCAGAGTATTTTTTCCCATACTATGGAAGTCAATGGGGTCTATCAACTGTTTGGTTACCCATATTCTTCCAAATATCTTTTTTTTTTTGTGTTCAGCAGAAGAAAGAAATTCATACAGGTTTGGAACAACTTGAGAGTGAGTAAATGATGACAGAATTTTCATTTTTTTGGTGAACTATCCCTTTAATAAGAGTTCATAGTTAATTGCTAAACAATGTGTTTGACAGAAGAGAGAGGGACATTTAGTACATATTAAAGAATGTCAGGAATCCTACCTTCGGTAAAAAACGGCTGATGACGAAGATGAGGATGACAAGGGAGGCGATCATGCCAGTGCTCATGCCAGCAGAGTAGTAGAACACTTGACTCCTACAAGATGGATGACACAGGAGTGAGCACACAAAGTTATAAACACAAAAAGTAACAACCCAAATTGTGCCTCAATTCAGGAAAAGAGAATTCATTTTAAATTTGGAATTACATTAATGTCAGTTACCTGCTTAGAATGTCTGCAAAAAAGAACAGCAACACTCCCGCCAGAAAAACCAAAAACATGTAGATGTCAAAATCTACAGGAGGAAAAACAATATCAGTCTACAAATAAACCACAACCCAGATTACATGAGAGCATGAAGATTTCATCCCAGCAATATAATCTGAAGGACCAACAGGAATGAGTTTTCCCATCCATGTGGACTTTTGCCTTTCTAATATATTATCCGCTAGTCCTTTTGAACTCACGTCGGCTAGGTTGTACTGTATAGAGTGGATAGGAGTCTGAAGGGTCCACTCTGAAACAGGTCTTGTTGCTAAAGAGACTGATGCTCACGGTGGTCTCGTTGGTCTGTTCACGAACAAAATACTGCACAAGTTTCCAAATGCTGAAATGCTCAAGCTCCTGCAGGTCCTGCTCATCATTAACCACCGTCACTTTCAGTTTTATAGTGCTCCACACTCTCACCTGTCAATCAAACAATGGGAAGGGGCTTTCAATCTTGACGCAAACATTACTGATCACACTGACACGAGTCATAGTCAAAGTTTTACCTGTATTCTAGTCCATGTTTCCCTCCATCCAGGTATGATGGAGTTATAGTAGCAAAAATGTTGTGCAGCTTGTGCTTTGATTTCTTGTCCATCTTTAATTTCTATGATGGGACGAG
>RJVU01036174.1:5408191-5433655 GCA_003731715.1 Anabarilius grahami | reverse complement strand
ATATATATATACACAAATCCTAAAATACGAAATTATTAAATGAGAACCGTACACAGCACATACAACAATCAGACAATAATCTACTGTGAAGTAATGGTTTCACTTAAACACCTGGTTGGTTGCGACAAAAAATGATAAACATTGATAAAGACATTTTTATCACATAACGTTACTTTAAAAACATCTGTTTTCACAGCTGTAACTACTCAACGTTACATCAACAAATATATATACTTAGTACGCTAACAACACGTAGCTTTCTTTATTGTCCTAAAAAGAATTACAAGCAATATGTATCAAGATATAATATCTTAAACCTTGTCTAACTAATGCTTACCTGACGTTGAAGAAAAATGAAATAAAAACAACACAATAGTCAAGATAACTTTCAATTTGACAGTTTCGATTCTACAGCCACTTTCGGATTTCATTAATCCCGCCATGATGTCTTCTCGCGTTTCTTCGATGGTGGGAGTGACGTTACCGACGAGACTCAAGTGCTAAACAGCGGCACCTGCTGCACTGGAGGGACCACGCGCATGCGTTGCACCATCACACATGACAACTGCAAAGTCAAAAATTATCTTATTAAATACTGAATACTGTTTTTTTTTTTTTTTAACATGCGAGTGATTTTTTTGCAGTCTAAAGCTATCTATATTGCATAGTTATTAATTATATTTGGAAATATAAAATAAAAAAAGGTGCAAAAAAACAGTGCAACTCTGAATTTTTATTTCATCTTATTTTTTCAATTACATTTCTTGGAATTCATTTTAAGCAGGTGTTACAAGCATGAAAGACACTAACCCTATTAAACAAGTCACAGCTCATCCGTTTCTCTGTCCGGTGCCAGATTGTCTTTTCCTGTTGTGGTTCCTCATAATCCCTTTGTCTTTAAAGCTCTTGCCCTAATTACAGTTTGAAAAACACTTACTCTTACTTCCTTCCCTAAGAACATTCAATTTCCTCTCCATGTCAAACAAATCCTCTTTTTTTGTCCATGAAATGAACATAAACAAATAAAAAATTTCATTGCAGAGCTCTTTAACTCCCTTTACAGAGCATGACATGCCTATCTGTTCCTTTTAAAGATAAATCACTTTCACCTATGTTAAAATGACATCTATACAGTGAGTTGCAAATAAAATATCTGGAATGAAATCAGGCGGCCATCACTTGCAAATTCCAGCATATATGCATAAAATAATTACAGATTCAGTAAAAATGTTAGTATTGTACTATATACAAGAATATTTCATTACAGCAAAATATACACAGATAGAACGGAGTATAAAAACGTTACAGCATGTCTTCGCTATAGCTGTAGATCTCAATAGCAATGTGTCAACCTCCACTTTATCACATATCCAAAAATCAGATATTTACAACAATTTACAGCATGAGAGGTTGAGCTGTCCAGGGCAGAATATGGTCCATTTGTTAATCAGCATCTGGATGTGCAGCATTATCTGCTCCATATAAGAAGATTTTGGGTCCTGGCAGTAAAGTAGAAATGCTGGTCACAGATTCTCTCAACCCCAGGCTCCTCCCGGGTGGAAATCGGGAACAATTGTGGCAGCAGCAGAGAGAGGGGTGGAGTATCCCACAGTGAAGTTCTGCAGACCCAACATCAGACATTTCCAACTGTAGCGAAGAGCCTTTCCTACGTTCTGTGAGACAAACAGAGTGTTGCAAAGAACACACATAGTGAATTTGTAACTTCCAACATATTCCCAACTTACAATCAACCAACATATTGTCTTAATATGTGTGTATTTTATTAATAATAAATTACATAATCAAAATGAATGGAATTTATACTAAAATTATTGGATGACAAAATGCAACACCTAAAGAAAAAATAGATCTGGTCCCCTTTTATTCACTTTCTTCAGAATTGTGATGATTAGTTTTTTATTTTCCGATTATAATTTGTATACAGAACCTGGCAAAAGTTTGGAAACGTTACCTTTTTTTAATGTTTTTGTCTCTTATGCTCACCAAGGCTGCATTTATTTTATTATATTACAGTAATACATCACAGTAATATTGTGAAATATTATTACAATTTAAAATAACAGTTTTTTTACATTTATAAATGTAATTTATCCATTTGATGCTTACCTGAATTTTCAGCATCATCACTCCAGTCTAAACATACTGATTAGGTGCTCAAGAAGCATTTCTCTTATTATTATTATTATCAATGTTGAAAATAGTTTTTGCTGCTTAACATTTTTGTGGAAACAATGATATTATTCAAACATTTGTGATATAAGAGAGAAAAAAAGAGAGAAATTAAATTGATCAAAAGTGACAGTGAAGACATTTATAATGTTACAAAAGATTTCCATATTTACTAAATGCTTTAAAATAATAATTAAAATAATATATATATATATAAATGCTGTTTATTGAACTTTCTATCACCATTTCTACAAAAATATTAAGCAGCACAACTGTTTTCAACATTATTTATAATAATATTAATAAATGTTTCTTGAGGACCAAATCAGCATATTAGAATGATTTCTAAAGGATCATGTGACACTGAATACTTCTTTCAATTTTTTTTTTTTTATATTTCCAAACTTTTGACAGGTTTTCCCCTTATTTTATGTAATTGTAAGTTTTGATTTTTGGATAAATAATTTACTTAAATTAAAATGAATAAATAATAATACATTTTTTTTTTTACAAATGACAAAGGATTTTATTTTGTGAAATTCCAACTCAAAATTATTCGACTGTCAGGAACACAGTGCTCACAATACTTTGGCCTTTAGTAAATCTGAGCAACAAATCAAAATCATTTAAACGATTTAATTAAAACACAATCCAATTCCTTTGAAAATACCTATTTTCATTCACAAATCCAAGAGGTTTAGCCTGTGCCAGAAACAATATTATAGAATTAAGACTTTGAGTGGTTTAAATACCTAACAGAATTCCAAGTAGACAATTTAGCTGGGTTAAACACTAGACTTTATCATTTTAAACTGTAAACAGCATGTAGTTTAGTGTCTGTACATTAGTAACTGTCTCTCTGTGTGACAACAGGTCCGAAACAGGATGCACTGCTTTTTCCTGAGGGAGGAAACGCATGACAATGGATCACTGCATGTGATCTGAATGACCCATTCCTCCCAAAATAAATGTCTGACAATGTACTAGTCCTAGTTGTTTTCAGTTCCTCTAGAAAGGTCTCCATTTAGGTAAAAACAGATGCTGTGTATTGAGTGAATGCAATGTAAAAGCATAATGCAAGTAAATTGTCTGTCATCCAATAGGGCCATTGCTGCAGTTTTAATTAAATCTTATATTCATCACCATACATGTGTTTTATGTTTTGCAAACTTAAACATTTCTTTTTTCTGTGATGTTTTGAGTCTCATATTAGAGCCGTCCATAATGATGCATTAAAAATATAAAATCTATCCTATTTGTGGTTGCGGCCAGTACAAACCTGAAATACTGGCCCAACTGGACCAGCAGCAGAAAATCTTTATTGATGAGCCCTTTATTTCATTTTGTTCATTTTGTTGTTGGGAAAGTTGGCCATTATAGCACCAAATTTATACAAACTACTTTGGTGAAGGTGCTTTGGAAGAAAAAACAGGGATGATATAGATTTTAAGTGGATTACAGTGGGATGCCATGTTTACTAAAGATACTCCACTCAGTCTCAGCCGTTTTAATTGGCTAAGTCTGATAAGGAAACAGTCTAAGACGCCAGACAGGTCACCTGTTGATTTTTGACCTAGTCTAACACAGGGTCAGCAAATTCACTAGAAAAGTCATGTGTTTGTTTAAAAAATATAATCATTTATATGGTTATTATATTCAAAGCATTAACTGAAGTGGGAATTATATCTGTGCATGATTTCATAATCAAAATTCCCTATATGGACAAGAACATTTTGTTTTTGAAAGCATTTTTTTCCATTACTGAATAACACACGAAACATTCTGTTGTATAATGTCACTCTTCTCACTCATGACCAAGGCACTGGTCATTTAGAAACTCAATGGAACAGTTCATGAGATTTTAAATCAGGATAACACAGAGACAAAACTATTTTGAACACTTTCCTATATCATTATCCAAAGTTCCCTCAAATTTTTGCATAATGAAAAAAAATAAATACATAAAAAAAACAAAAAACAATTGGAAATAAAATTTGTCAGAATTGAAAAAATTTCAAATTTACCAGTACCATTGGAATATTTACTTGTCACGACTGGAAGCAATGATTAAGTGCTATAATGAGGCATACTTGGGATTGTCTGTATTCCAATAGAGAAAATGGTGATTAAATACAAATTAAAACTTAGTAGTAGCAGTTAGTAGTGAAATTAAAGATGCCAGTCATTGCTAGATTACTTCCGAGTTTTTTACTTATAGTAACAGTAATATAGAATGCACACTAGTTAGTCTTAAGGAATAAATGTATGTGAATTTTTATATTTAGGGGCAGGCACAAGCTATACGCAGAGTAACAGATTACATGTAATCTGGATTACGTAATCAGATTCCAAAAATCAAGTACTTGTAATTAGAGTAAACTACTTCTTAAAATACTCGTAAACGTTTTTTTAACGTTTTAATTTTTTTCATAATAAACCTGCTGCATACATACGTTCATGATTCTTCGAGTTTTTCCGGCGGTGAGGGGGAAATATAGATGAAATATAGATGACATTATAATAATAATATATGAAATATTTGATGTGATATTGCTGTGAATTTCATGTTTTTCAATATTTGTTTTTGTAATGTTGCTGTTTTCTAAATGTACTTAATTTTAAGTAAATATGTTTTAAAATCATAAGATCTGATTTTGTTTTATTCAGTGTTACTATCAGCAAACACTAACAGGAACATTACTGTTAGTATTTTTAAGTATTAACTGTCCATACATTGCACTTTAAAAAGAATCTGTTGAGGCTCTTGTTGGTGAATAGAATATATTTTTGGGAATTTATTTTTTCTTTGTATCTGTCAAAAATAGTACAAGATTACCCTACAATATGTGTGACATCAAATAAGGGTTAGCAAAAAAGTAATCTAAATGTAATCCAAAAGTAGTCAGATTACATTACCAAAAATGTGTAATCTAAGAGATTATATTAACAAATTTTGTCATGTAATTTGTAATCAGTATGATTACTTTGTAATCATAAGTAATCTACCCAGCTCTGACTACAGGCTATTACTACTAAAAACGGTACTATTCTTATTTGTTTTTTAATATATTAATACTTTCATTAAGCAAGCACTCATTAAATTGCTATTCATCAAAGAGCTCGGAAACAAAATGTATCACAGACAATCTGACAACCCTTTTCTACTGTGATTAAAAATGTTTCTTGAAACTGAGAAAGACTGGAGTAATGATGCTGAAAATTCAGCTTTACCATCACAGGAATAAATTACATTTTAAGATATATTAAAATAGTTAACAGCTACTTAAAATTGTAATGATATTTCACAATGTTACTGTTTTTACTGTAAAAGAGGCGAATATATTCTTTAAAAAACAAAGAAGTAACGACCTTAAACTTTTAAACATTAGTGTGCTTTAAAAACCACACTTTTTATGTTTCCAAGTGAAATATTCAACCTTACCTTTCTGTATTTTTTATACTTGTCTTTCTTTTTTGCTTTCTTTTCCTCCTTTAGTTTGTGTTGGCTGTCATTTTCCACCAAGGGCTCGTATGGAGATCTCTCCTGCAGTACAGTGAAGTGCAGAGCTCTGGGCCTCTTCTCCGCCGGCTGATCGAGGCTCTGCTCCGGTGCTCCGGCATCGACCTGCCGCCTGTATCTGCCGCTAACGTCCTCAAAGAGGCCAAGCCGCGGGACACAGAGAGACTTGGGCTTCATGGTATTCACCAGGAACGTGTTGTGAGTGCACTCTGATAAAGCTCTCAGGACTACATACGCACATCCTCTTGGAGCAGCTCTGCAGTGTTTGGGTTTGGCTGGACTCCAGCTCTGATTGAGTTCACAGCAGGGGGCCGTCTGACAGACTGGAGGACAAACTCTGTTGACAGTCCGGGGTCAATGAAGTATATAATCCAATCAAATTTAATTTCCATTCTAGTGAATTCACTCATTCATAGGCATACACATACATAATTGTATAATAATATAAATAAAAACTCTTTTACTTAACATGTTATCAAGTTTATTCAGTGAAAGCACATTGCATCCCATGATTAAAAAATCATGGGACGCAAGAGTTATAGTCTGCTGTTTTATTTTTTGTTATTGATTTATATTTTTGAATCACTAACACAAGCAAAATGCCTTTTCCCTACATATTACATTTAAAAATGTTATAGCTTTAGTAATAAATTAAATTATGCATTATGTTTTTTGCAAAAACTGAAATGACGTACTTGAACCATATGATCTAAACAAGAACCCGCCCCTTTGTGACCACGTGATCATTGACTGACATGAGTGAAATCACAGAAGCGAAAGTAGAATAAGCAGACATTTGAACATACACTCGGCTTGTTCGTAAGTACACATTTAGTTTCTTAAAATACGTAAATTAGACTTCAACTTTTAAAATGTAGCCTATTTTTCTATTGTACAATCGATGATGGTTGAGAGTTATTCAGGCTATAATAAATTGTCATTACGGTGGCTTTTCTAAAAGCCTACTTGTCTACTTTCATATTAAATTTTTT
Organism: Anabarilius grahami; assembly: GCA_003731715.1. NCBI lineage: Eukaryota > Metazoa > Chordata > Actinopteri > Cypriniformes > Xenocyprididae > Anabarilius > Anabarilius grahami. Next base: position 5,426,953 of record RJVU01036174.1, on the reverse strand, counting down.
TAGCTTCTTTGTAATTAGATGACTTTGTTTAGTAGTAATGTTTATAATCTACTGATATGTTCAGTTTATCTGTCATTAAAAAGTCTCTTTAATAATTAGTCTATAGCTTTTGTCTTTTACCCAATCCAGACACCATATCATGAGCATCACTGAAGCAAAATAATAATAATAATAATAACAACTTATTAAACTTGCTTAGAATGCATGATATTAGTAGCTAGAAGACAAAAGTTCTTTAATTAGATTAGACTCACTTTAGACTGACTGTGACAACAGGAATGACAGTAAAAATATTGATTTTGTTTTTACTTTAGGGTGTGTCAGTTACAAAATATGTTTACTGGTGTTGTCATCATTTTTAACTTGAATTACACAGTGGCATATATTTCATAGCAAAACTCATACAAGGAAGCCAAAGAAAGCTGAGGGTAATTTGAGAACAGAACCATGTAACACCACTTTTGTTACTGTCATTCTATGACTAGTTCAAAACAGATGTATGATGCAACAATGCTTTGTTATGATTTTTGTCCTCAAAATCACATGGTATCCAGTGTACATGGAGATATAATGTTTATTTGCTCATGTTTTTGAAATATGTTTGAAAAGAATTAAGGATAATACAATCACTTATCACAGTCTCACTGTGTGTGTGTACAGGGATACAATTTAGCCACAAAACAGTGTCTTTAAACCACTTTTTTTCAAACAAAAACCCACATGAATGTATGAAACTGGTTAACTTCTCCAACTGTACTTAGTGGTTCCTCATTCTTTTGCTGTATTTGGGAAATTGCAACATAAATTCACATTACACACCATTTATAGATTAAGAGAAAGTCCATTTTCCAAGAAGAGAAAAAAGTAATCTACAATACTTCATATATTCTTTTGAACATACTTTGTACTTAGATGTGATCAGAATTTCTTAACAAAAGTTCAAATGGGTTATTATAATAAGTGGTATGGTACATAATGTACCTGTAACATTCTGGGGTTTTTTTCTTATCTTTTTCCTGTCTCACTTTTGTTCATATCAGTATTACATTTTGAAATTATTGTTTGTAGTCCATGTCATGTGTTTGTTCACTCTACTTTCCCTGATTGTGTTCAGGCATGTATTGTTTAATGATCTTGTGTATTTAGATATCATGAATGTCCTTTTTTCTTATCTCTGCATAAACTTGTTTTCATTTTTGTTCCATTTTCCAAGAAGAGAAAAAAAACATCATATTTTTGTGTTCAGGTGTAAGCGGTTAAACCCTTGGACGTGAAGTTTAACTGAAGAACAAAATGTGGATGGGTAAACTGCGTTTTTAATGAAGCTGCTGGATTTAATCATATCATATTCTGGGACTCCATGGTGAGAAAAGTGTGGTAAAATGTCTTTTATATCACGTATGACATAAATGATAGAATAAACATATTTCTAAACATTTTTCTCTTCTTCAAGGGTGGTTTCACGAAATCAACCAAGCCATGTTTCTTTAAAAAGTGCCAGTTCTATGCTGGATCCAATTGATTTGAAAAGGGAACCTTTCTATTCAGTACAAAGGTATGTCACATCTGCTTAGTCCCTCAAAAATGCCACAATTTCCAATTTCTTTGGAAACTGGGACACTTCTTTCAGGATCCTTTGATGGATATTGAACATCTTACCAACCTCATATTTTCGGATGGTAATGTTCTCTGAGAGTCCACTCATACATGTTCATTGTCAGTGTTTTTTTTACAGGTTTCACAAGAACAATATTCCTGACTCAATAGTAGATTCCAATTCAGCCATGGAGTGCCAACAAGAATATAAATCAAGACTGAAAACTAAATTTCAATTCATTCACAATGACTTGTCTAAACAATCAGATCACACGTTCCTGAATGACATCTTCACAGAGCTTTACATCACAGAAGGGGAAAGTGATAATGTCAACAAAGAACATGAAGTGAGACAGATTGAGATGGCGTTGAGGAGAAAAACCACAGAAGACATTCCAGTCAAATGCAATGACATTTTTAAACACTCACCCGAAGAAAACAGACCCATCAAATGTGTGCTGACTAAGGGAGTTGCAGGCATAGGGAAAACCGTCTCAGTGCAGAAATTCGTACTGGACTGGGCCGAGGGCAACGCTAATCAGGATATCGAGTTTGTGTACCCACTTCCGTTTCGAAAGCTGAACCTGATGAAAGCGAAACAGTTTAGCTTGATTGAGCTTCTCCAACACTTCAAAATGGAAACAGGCTTTGGAGATGGTCACAAAAACCAAAAAGTTATTTTTATCTTTGACGGTCTAGATGAATGCCGCTTTCCTTTGGATTTCCAGAACAACGCAAAGTTGAGTAACCCAACTCTGCCAGCCTCTATTGACGTTTTGCTAACCAATCTCATCAATAACACACTGCTTCCTGATGCCCTCCTCTGGATAACATCTCGGCCAGCAGCAGCCAGTCAAATCCCTCTTGAGCATATCGACCTGGTGACTGAAGTTCGAGGGTTTACTGATCCACAAAAAGAAGAATACCTCAACAAGAGAATCAATGATAAACACCTCTCTGGCCATATCATCACACACCTAAAGTCGTCAAGAAGTCTGTACATCATGTGTCATATACCAGTCTTCTGTTGGCTCTCCGTTACGGTCCTAGAGAGAATGTTCAATGCAGCGGAAGATGGAGAAATTCCCAAGACTCTTACTCAAATGTACACACACTTTCTTCTCATGCAAACCAGAGCGAAAAACATGAGATACACTAAAGAGAACAACCCAGGCCTGGAGGATGAAGACATGATTTTAAAGCTAGGTAAACTGGCCTTCCAGCAGCTAAAAAGGGGCAATCTGATATTCTATGAGGAAGACCTGATGGCTTGTGGGATTGATGTGAAGGAGGCCGTGGTGTACTCAGGAGTTTGCTCACAGATCTTTAGAGAAGAGTCTGCTATAACCGAAAACAAAGTGTACTGTTTCATCCATCTGAGCATTCAGGAGTTTTTGGCAGCCATGTATGTTTATTTTGTGTTTAAGGTCCACCACAACAACATTCTTGATCATGAAGAGCATCAAGAGACCACCTTGTTTGAGTTGCATAAGAGTGCCATTGACAAGGCCCTACAGAGCGAGAATGGACACATGGATCTTTTCCTTCGTTTCCTTCTGGGCCTTTCATTGGAGTCCAATCAGACTCTTTTACAAGGCTTGCTTTCTCAATCTGGTAGCAGAGCCTGTCAGAGCATCGAAGAAACGGTTGAATACATCAAGAAAATTATAGAGGAGACGTCCTTGCCGGAAAAGTCCATAAATTTGTTCTACTGTCTCAATGAACTGAATGAACTCTCTCTGGTCAAGGAGATCCAGCGCTTCCTGAACTCAGGGCATTTTTCTAAACTCTCCCCTGCACAGTGGTCTGCCCTAGTTTTTGTGTTATTGACATCAGAAGAGAAGCTGGATGTGTTTGACTTGAAGAAGTATGTCAGATCAGATGAAGGCCTTACCAGATTGTTGCCGGTGGTCAAAGCTTCAGAAACCGCTCTGTAAGTACTTGTTCTGATGTTTCATATTTAAAAGTTCTCCTAATAGTATGATTGAGGTCACATGTAGTGTGTTTGTTTTTTATTGATTATATATCTACATTATATTCCAGACTGGATAATTGTGGACTTACTATGAGATGCTGTAGAGCTCTTGCCTCCACTGTTGGTTCCAGCTCTTCAAATGTACGAGTGCTAGATCTGTGCAATAACGCCATAGGAGACAAAGGACTAGAGCTTCTGACAGCCGGACTGGAAAACACACTGTGTAATTTAGAGGAACTGAGGTAAAGCTCGTGGTCACTTTCCTGTATGTATATCATCATCACTCCAGTTTTCAGTGTCACATGATCCTTCAGAAATCATTCAAATATGCTGATTTGAAGCTCAAGAAACATTTCTAGTTATTATCAATGTTAAAAACAGGAAACCTTGATACATTTTTTTCAGGATTCTTTGAATAGAATAGAACGTTTAAAAAACTGTTTATTTGACATTATAAATGTCTTTATGAGGGTCAATTTAATGCATCATTGCTGAATAAAAGTTCCAAAAATTAATTCATTAATATTTGTTTTAAATTAGCCTTAAAAGATGATGATTGTTGTTGTTGTTATCACTATAATCGAGTAATTGACACAATATTGACAGTTACAAGGTGGTGGTTCATTCCTGAATTAAGCGTTTTTAACGAATCGTTTGAACGAGTGATTCAGTGACTCACTCAGAACGAATCGGTTGGATAAATTCTTTACGGACTCTCTCATAATAACAGTCACATGTCGCCACCTACTGGCGTGTTGATGTAATCTGCAGAAAGAGAGACTGAAAAATCCCCTCAACTAATGTACAGAATAGTCTTACTGGAAATGTATTATTAAATATGTTGCTTATTAAATGTTTTGGATGATACGATAATGTTTTCAGCTGCAAATAAGAGTTTATTATCAACTCCATTTTACACATATTTATAATCCATTCAGGATGAATTCCACAGTCCCAAAATCGGCGCGGAAATGATTCTGGGCTCCATTTCACTAAAATGTTGCAACGAAAATGAAAAGACATTGTTTGCTTAAAACGCCCATAAGAATAATTTTTAATGTCCTCAAAACAATGATTTAATATTGTGCGGATTAATATTTGAGTACCTACATTAGCACTTGAAAGATTCATGTGATGATAGCTTTCCTGTAGCTCAGTGGTTAGAGCATGGCACTAGCAATGCCAAGGTCATGGGTTCGATCCCAGGGATTGCACATACTCCGATACAAATGTATAGTATAATGCAATGTAAGTCGCTTTGGATAAAAGCGTCTGCCAAATGCATAAATGTAAATGTAAATGTAAATGTGTTACTGTTTCCTCAGGCTCTCATACTGCAGAATCACCACACGCGGCTGCTCTGTTCTGGAATCAGCACTGCTCCCAAATCTTCCAAACCTTAGGGTGCTGGACCTGAGTGAAAACAGTCTGAGAGAAGCAGGAATTAAGATCTTGGCCAATTACCTGAGGCATCAGCACTGTAAACTTGAGATATTGAGGTAAACATCCTTCCTCACACCACTTCAGTCCATTAGAAGACATCAATACCAAATGTAGAATTCATTTGATTCTCATGATCTCATGTCGTCATTGCATTATTCATAGACTCAAGGACTGCAGAGTTACACCAAAAGGCATCTTTGCAATAGCCTCAGCTCTACAGTCCAACCCATCTCACTTAAAAGAGCTCGACCTGCACTGGAATAACCCAGGAGATGATGGAGTGGAGACGCTTTCAGCTGTAATACAGCATCCTCTTTCCCGACTTGAAACACTTTGGTACAGTTTTATTTATGAAATGTATTGTCATATATACAGTTCAAATATGTCTGTAATATAAAAAAAAGAAGAAAGAAAATAATTATTTATAGCAATGATGCATTTGTAACCGGTCCTACTCGACCTGCTTCGAGCAGGACTCGAACCAGAGTCTCTTGCATGGGACGCTAAAGGACATAGCGTCTAGCATCAGTTGCTAGCGCACCTCTTGAGGCCAGGGGAGTGAGGTTTAAACACACAGCTCTTACTAGCCTGCATCCGTTAAACATTAAATTGATCAAAAGTGACTGTAAAGATGTTTACACTGTTACAAAAAAATTCAATTTCAAATAAATATATATATATATATTTTTTTTACTTTCTGTTGATCAAAGAATCCTGAAATATATTTCAAAAATTAAAAAATATTAAGCATGTCTGTTTTCAACATTGATAATAATAAGCAATGTTTCTTAAGCAGCAAATCAGCATATTAGAATGAAGGGACTGAGGGATAATGTGACATGAGACTGGAGTAATGATGCTGAAAATTCAGCTTTGCCAACACAGGAATAAATTACATTTTAAGATATATTAAAATAGAAAATATTTAATTAAATTGTAATAATTTTTCACAATATTAGCTACTTTTTTGCTATATTTTTTATCAAAAAATTGCAGCCTTGGTGAGAATAAGAGACTTTTTTAAAAAACATTAAAAAAATCGTCCCGACCCCAATTTTTGGTCGTTCAACCCCTATTATAAATATGAATCTCTAATTAAAATGTCTATTTTTTCACCCGTAGGCTAAGTTACGGTTTGCTCACTGTGAAATCCTGTCAGTCTTTGGCTTCAGCTCTGAGGTCCAGCTTCTCAACTCTGAAAGCTTTAGACCTGAGCGGCAACGCAATATATGATGAAGCAGTGAAAATGCTCTCAAATGGACTTAGAAGCCCTCATTGTAAAATAGAGATTTTGAGGTAAGGGTTTCAAATCTCCATTTAAATCCTACACACAGCGAACACTTGAAGCACATCCTGTCTTTTCAGGTTGGCGTTGTGTGAGATCACAGAGGTGGGTGTTGCTGATTTGGCCTCAGCTCTTGTTTCTAACCCTGGTTCTCTGAGAGAGCTGGACTTGAGGCAGAACCAAATAAAGGATTTTGATGTATCAAGACTTGCTGATGTGGTGAAGAACTCCAACTGTAGGCTGGAGACGTTATGGTGAGCAGAAGAACCGAAGCATTGAGACTTTCTTTATAGTGTTTGTTAGGCAGCTATGCAGATAATTTCAGTCTATAAGGCAGTGTTGGGGTACATATTACAAGTAATGAGCATTATGTAATCAGATTACTTTTTTTGATGTAACAAGTAATGTAATGTCAATTTACACATTAATAGTTTTTTTTTAAAGTAATGCACATTACTTTTCAGTTTAATTAATTTGCGTAAACATGTTTTAAACTACTGAATTAAACTTAGACATGCGCACCTCGTGTGGGAACAGACAAATTGTACAAAAGTAACAAAACACTTTCAAATTTCAATAAAAAGACTTGTACAGTAGGTAATATAATCCGTTAAAAGTAACGTAACGCATTACTTTCCATAAAAGTAACATAATTAGTTACTTTTAAAAGTAACTTTCCCCAGCACTAGTCTTAGGTGTGCTAACTATTGTTGATTTTTTGTAAAGTTTATACTTTATTTACAATTTAAAGGTGCAGTAAGGGATTTCTAAGAAACGCTGTTGAAAGTGGATTGGACAGAGCATCAAAACACATTTGTAGCCAATCAGCAGTAAGGGGTGTGTCCACTCGTGAGGGGGGAGGTGCCTGTGCTGCATAAAATGTTTGTGAATTTTGGGGCGGAGCTATCAAGATAGGGGTGTGATCCTTTTGGGTAGGGGTATGCTTGTTTTGATGATTTCAAATATCAACAGCGTTTCTCAGAAATCACTTACTGCACCTTTAAGATTAAAGTTTGAAATACAACTGACAGTGATGGTGTGATTATGTTGTCAGTTGCAGTTGGTCTTCTTTCTTGCATATATTTAGATGCTGAATTGTGACTGATATTCAGCAAATGTAATCTTTTAAATGTTTTAACATTAAATCAATAGCATTTTATGAACAAACGTCTTTCATAACAGTTTAGGAGACAGTGGGGTCACAAAGGAAGGTTGTGCTGTCCTCGCTGCTGCTCTAAACTCAAACCCGTCTCATCTGAGAGAGCTGGACCTCAGCAGTAATGAGCTCACAGACGCAGGGATGAGGCTCCTATCTCCTGTCCTGAGGAATCACAATGGCAACATTGTGAAATTAGAGTAGGTTCTGTACAAATACTTTCAATAATATTCTAATATATCAGATAATAATTGAAGAACCGAATGCTTTTATTCAACAAGGATGCATTAAATTGATCAAAAGTGACTTTTACATTACAAAACATTACATTACAAAAAAAAATCTAATAAATTTCAGAATATTTGAAATAAATGCTGTTCTTTTGAACTTTCTATTCATCCAAAAATCCCAAAACATTACAGTTTCAACAAAAATATTTCTATTATCGAGACTGATAATAATAATAATCACCAAATCAGCATATTACAATGATTTCTGAATGATCATGTGACACTGAAGACTGGAGTAATGATGCTGAAAATTAGGCTTTGTCATCACATTAGTAAATTACTATTCACAACATTATAATTCACAATATCACTTTTCACTGTATTCAAATCGATCAAATAAATGCAGCCTTGGTGAGCATAAGAGACTTCTTTCAAAACATATAAAAAAATCCCAAACCCCAAATTTTAAATGGTGAGGTATAAAATCTTTTTTTAAATAATAAAATAAAAAACACCTCTCTACCATTGTTTTCCCTAGTTTGAGCCAGTGTGGTTTAACTGTGGACTGCTGTGATTCACTGGCTGCAACTCTTGTAGAAAAATCCTCAAGACTTAGAGAATTGAACTTGGGAGTAAATAATCTACAAGATCTGGGAATTACAATCCTCTGTGCTGGATTGGAAAATCCACATTGTCAGCTGGACACTTTGAGGTAATATCTCAAACTTTTAGGGTTGCTTTCATAGAAAATCTACATTTAAAGGGTTAGTTCACCCAAAAATGAAAATTCTGTCAATAAATACTCACTCTCATATCGTTCCAAACATGTAAGACCTTCGTTCATCTTTGGAACACAAATTAAGATATTTTTGATGAAATCCGAGAGCTTTCTGACCTCCGATAGACTGCAGTGTTATTACCACTTTCAAGGCCAAGAAAGGTAGTAAAGATATTGTTAAAATAGTCCACGTGACTACAGTGATTCAACCTTAATTGTATGAAGTGACATGGTATATTTACTACCTTTCTGGATTATGAGTTTGAAACGACATGAGTGTGAGAAATTAATGACAGAAATTTCATTTTTTGGGTGAATTAACCCTTTAAAATTTTACAATTTTCTTTTATTAATTATCTATGCCTATTATATTGTTTACACATAACTAATATTTTCCTCTATAGGCTATCTAACTGTGGGATCACAGGGGAAGGTTGCACAGTTTTAGCCTCTGCACTGAAATCCAAACACTCACTTTTAAGAGAGCTGGACCTGAGTGAAAACAATCTGACAGATTCAGCTGTGAGGCCGCTATCTGTTCTACTGGACCTTTCAGACTGTAAACTAGAGAAACTCGAGTAAGTAGTTCCTGATGAGGTAGGATATTTGCAGTAGTTATAAACTCATGAACACCTGAAACAGCATAATAGCTACAGCATGTCATACAAAATACTCAAAGTGTACATTTGCATTTGTGTGATGTTGAATGTAATAAACTTTTTTTTTCTTTCCAGCTTGTATTAACTTCAGACCTGTGTATCACAGCACACATCAACATTTGATGAAAGTAGCAGAATACTGCCATACCTCACTGATGATTGCACTTCTTATTAATTTATATGACGTTTTCAGATGTATTATTTTAAATCCGTTGTTATTTATATTGTTCTATTTATATTACACAATTAAATGTGAATACTGAGCAGAAATTTACATTAATAAAATTTTGTCTACAAACAGCACTGCAAGGAAGTTATAGGTTAATTTGAAATGCAACACTTTTTGCTGTTGCATATGTAATAAATTGCATATTTTCTCAGCATGAACACAAGCTTTGTAATAAGACTAATACATTGAAGTATATGTACCAATAACAAATGTTACAAGTTACCGATGTTTGATGTGGTCAATATTTTTTATTTTTTCAAAAGAATGGCTCAACTCCTTGCTTTAAGGTCACTAACACACTATTTCAACGGTACAGTTGTTAAACCCGTGTCATTGCAACTTTCATACATTTCATTAGTTATGTTTTTCAGTTATGTACTGTCATTTAATGTTATCATTTATTTTGTAATGTATATAAATCAAAATTTTAATATTTATCCTGTAAAACTCCATGGTTGTATAAATAAACCTTATTACAAATAAAATAAAAGACTGCATGTTATTTGGTGTGGGCATATATATTCAATCACTTATATAAAAAAAAAATTCACCACAAAGTTTAGCACAGACCTTTTCCTTCCAAACCTTTATTTTACACAAAACAGCATCAAACATGTATTTAATCTGTTTTTCAATTGTTTCCATTTTTAGATGAGAATTAAGATACTTTTCCCCTTATAACAAGAAATATTTACAAGAAATCAAGTGGAAAGAAGATACAAACTTGACAGCAGAAACAGAACATTTCTGATCCCTGAGAGGGAGGAAAGACATGTTTTCATTAACATAATATAAAATGTACAACATGACCTCAACATCTACAGTTTCAATACCGAGTTCTGATGTGGCTGAGATCTCATACATCAGGTGGAAGCTGATGCTTTGTGCGAAAGGTGGAAGCTGATGCTTTGTGCGAAAGGTTGCGCTCATAAACTGAACGACACCTTTTGTAGCTTGTAAAAGCACATTTGTCAGTTACTCGACCTTCCCTAGTGCTTTAGACTCTGACAGTGGTGTGAGTTGCTCTTCTAGGCCGATCTTCCTTTAAAATGTTGAGGTCTAAACTCAGACAGGAACAGCCTGTGAAACTCAAGCTTTACCAGTAGAAGGTTTTAGTGAGGAAACTGGCTGCTGTGTTCAGCCAGCTGCCACCGGTGTCCTGTTTCGCACCAGTACGGGACACTGCGCGGTCAAGCTCTTTCTCTGGACTCTCGTCCTCTGGCAGGTAATCTGGCAGGTGGGAATTCTCTTCTACCTTTGAGCCAGAGGTGCTGAGTGGAATGAGAACCTGTAACCATAGTACAGCCATGTAAATAATAAATAACAGCAAATATGAGTCATAAAACTCTTAAAGCAGTGTATTTTATATATATAAAAGTTTGGAAACACCACTGGCAAAGTGTGGTTTTGGACAATATCAGCATAAATCCTTATCATTTTTTGGTGCAAATACATAAAAGTAACATGACATTATCATTGAAGACCAGCAATAATAATTTTCATTTTGATTACATAATAATGGCAATATATACATGTCAAAGTAAGACATGCTCCTTTGCCAGCTGTGATGCCTGGTTACTGGTTTAAACTTGGCCCAGGTTTGTAAAAGATTTTTGGGTCAGCACACCTTAATAGCTTCAACAATTGATTGAAAATTAAGTTTAGAATATAATGAACCAATTAGAACCCAGTTTAGGTCAGATAGCTGCTCATGGTGGATATTTTGATGAATTGAAAATTTAAGTAGTTTGTGTTGTCCCTTATCAGTGCAAAATTATCACAAATTAAAAAGAATTCATGCCAATATTGTCCAAAACCCCACTTTTCTAGGGCGTTTCCAAACTTTTGGAGGGCAGTGTATATATTAGTCAGTGGCAAGTTCAAACCACTGAATGCCACCGTTTTTATGGATTTATAGCTGGTATAGTTACATTACAGCTGTGTAACTAGTACTGTAAATTAACAAGTCAACCCAATAAACCTAAACAATTATTTGTTGTAATGTTTGAAAAAAAAAGAAGTTGTGAAACTGCAAAAAATAAATGAAAATTTATAATTTTTTTATATATCAAATTTTAATGTAATAAAATATAAACATTAAAAATGTGTATCAATTATGTATATGTTATTTAATTATTTAATGATGACAATTCAAAACAATGTCATGGCATGTAAAAATTTGACCTGACCGGATCATCATTCTCACAACACAACACTCACCTCTTCTCCATTTTCATTTTTCACCACCTGTTTAGCTGAAAGCATGTTTGTGGCAGCAATAGCAGTGGCCAGACTCTGAACAAAATACATTTGCATTAGTTAGTGCATTAAGACATTAGTTTTTCTTGCACATAATGAGAACAAAGCTGCTTTTATTAGTTGACTCTCTCCTCACAGAAAGAAGAATATAATGCACATAAGGTATATGTACCTCAGTGGGCAGGTCGGCACGGATGCGTACGGTACATCTCTTCAGAGCCATCTGGAACGTGAAACTGATTACACCTTTGACCCTCAAAAGGGCCTCTTCACAGACACCTCTCTGTTCCTGTCAACACAATATAACATGTGATTTTACCCAGTAATCTGCATGAATGTGAGAGAAACAGTTTACAATCCAGGAACGATTAACAAAGAGCATGTGAGAAAGCTATGTATGGTACGTACTGCCCCATCTAAGCCTTGTATGTGCAGGGTAACTGATTTGGCTTTCTTGTTGGAGCTGTTGATGAAGAACTGTGGTTTGTTCCCCTTCTTCTGTTGCTCTGGAGTCTGACAAGCCTGTCTCTGTGTTTGACCACTCAACACGCCATACACCTCTTTCGCGAGGTCTGTAATATCACTCGTCATGCCAGTCCTTCAACCAGTAGAGGGGGGAGAGATATAAAACATCATGAAAACAAGCTATTTTTTTTCTTTAAAATAAGGTGAATAGATGGATTGTGCAAAGTAATACACACAAAAAAAAATTAAATTTAATTTTATGGTCATTTCAATACATTAAAAATAGATCTTAGATCACTTAATCTACCAGTAAATAAGATGAAATAATAAAATCACCTCTCCATCAGTGTCTCCAGGCTCACCATCATGCCAAGCTCATTTTTCATGGTGTTGATGTTGCGGGGCGATTCGGCCAGGTACCGCAAAGTCTGAGGAGACACAGCAGAAAAGGTTAGGACTTTTTAAGGGGGCCATATTATACCCTCTTGATTTTGTTTTTAGGGTCTTGCAGAATAAGTTTTTATGCTTGAATGTACAAAAAACACATTATTTTTCACATATTTTACATTGTTGCAGCACCTCTTTTCCCAGTCTGTCAGGAAGCGCTTTTTTGTTCTGGTCTCTATGAACGCCCTCCTTCCAAAAAGCACAGTGTGCTCTGATTGGTTGTCTGGACCAGTGTGTTGTGATTAGTGAACCGCTTCAGTGTGTTTTCAGAAATGTCATGCCCCTTTCCATAAGCGCAAATTTAAACACACAACTAATGCAACTCAACCTTGGTCGAGAATTATTTAAATGAGGGATATTGTGACGTGTACATCCCTGGAATAAAACTCAAGACTACAATCAAAGCGTTTCAGTGAGTTCAGAAACAGTGCTTGCTTACTGATATAGAGAATATCTCCCTTTAGAGTGGACTTTGCGCTTTGTAGCAACATTAAACACTAAAGAAAGTTGAAAATGTAAAAAAGTAGAATAGGCCCTCTTTAATAAACAGAGAAAATTTTTGTGCACTGACAAATCAGGTCTGAGAGTACCTGGAGGGTGGCAAAAAGCACTTTAGAGTCCTTATGGTCTAGAAACAGCACTAGTCCTGGAAGGCAACCCTGGTCCTGAACAATCGCCTCCCGATTCTGTGGTTCTGATGCCAAATCCCGCAGCTGTGTGACTACTGATAATGCGTCCATCATTTTTGTGGATACCTGAAACACCAAGGGATATGAAGACAAATTATTTGAAACATTTGATTACATAGATCCCCTTTTAAAACATGATCCAATACTTTCATTCAATCAAAACGGATCTTTTTGTTTTCTCACTTGTTTTTATGTATTGTGATCATAACTGACAGAGCACATAAAAGGGTTAGTTCACCCAAAAAATGAAAATAATGTCATTAATTACTCACCCTCATGTCGTTCCACACCCGTAAGACCTTCGTTCATCTTCGGAACACAAATTAAGATATTTTTGTTGAAATCTGATGGCTCAGTATTCGACACGCTGATTCATAACACTCCAAAGCTTCCTGAAGCAGTGTTTTGAAATCGGCCATCACTATATAAGTCGTTATTTTGTTTTTTTGGCACACCAAAAATATTCTCGTCGCTTTATAATATTAATATTGAACCACTGTACTCACATGAACCGATTTAAATATGTTTTTAGTACATTAATGGATCTTGAGAGCCTCACGGAGCCACCGGATTTCATCAAAAATATCTTAATTTGCGCATTAGGGTGAGTAGTTAATGACATTATTTTCATTTTTAGGTGAACTAACACTTTAGACCCTTTAAATAGTATATGTACTAGATATGGTAGCTGTGGGCGTATTATACCATGTTTTAATGTTTTATTCTATAGAGCTTTGACACAAACATCTTTCAGAAACGGCAACAGCTCCGGTCATGTGACCACTGACACAAATCATATAACAATACCCCCATTAAATCAAAACCATGTGTAAAATACATATTTTCAGTCCTTCTCAACAAGTACATTTTGGTCACAAGTGGAATTAAAAGAGTTAACAGAAAAATAGTTAATTATAGCACAGAAGCTGAAGACACTAATAACCTCGAGACCATCAGTTCCTTGTTCAGCAGTCTGTTAGCATGATAGCTAACGTAGTTTGAATTCAGATTCAAGTTTTACATACTTTACATCTCTGTAATTGAAAGAGAATCTATTTTTATTCATTTTAACCTAAACATCATTCTCAAAACCTACTTCCTGGAATATGTTGATTATCAAAACATAATATTACAGTGTACTCACCACTACCGTTACTTTTAACAGCACAAAATACAAAACTTCCCACTGCTTCTATTCAAACAAAATGATTGGTCAAAGGCGCTTGACGACGTTTCTAAAACGTTCAATCTGATTGGCTATAGGCTCCACCCCTCCTCTCCGGGCCAATCACAAACGCTCTCAAGCAAAGAGCTTTATTTGAGTTTACCTGAACACGGAAAGCGTGATACAGGAAAGAGGTAAAGTGAATAATACGCTTGTCTTTGTAAATATAAACGCTATTTTATTAATAATACAATGCATAGGTGTATAAATTAGATTAACGCGGTTTGAAATACGTGTGTGTTCTCACGCGCTCATTGTAGGATAGTGGCTGATGCTGATAAATAATTAGTGTTGTCCTTAATTACGTTTCTCTCACATATAATATAATGTTATGCCGTTTGTTTTTGCTCGGTATTTCATCGTTAAAGTTTTAAACGATAAACGTTTTACTGACGGTTTTGTTAGAGAATTGAATGGACTGCAGCTGATTTGCTCCCTCAGGTCACGTGGAGAAGTTTGCTGCAGTGTGTTGGTTCATCTGTCAGCAGAATCCAGCGTGGAAAACACACAGGAAAACTGTCAATGTCTCTGCTGGAGGACATCGTTGATCTGCTGAGATGTGTCCTGGAATACTTTGGAGTGCCACCTGATATGGTAAATATGATAATTAATGTAAATTAGTGTGACTATGTGGAAAAACCAATCAATTAACATGATTTGACATACTCAAGTTGATAAATGCAACTTTTTAACAGTATATGTTTGTGAACACTGTGTTGTTGCAGTTGGTTCCAGTATGGGAGAGTACACAGTGTGGACAGTACCGCAGTATAGTCCGTATGATTGGAACAAACCTTCCTCTCTGTCCTCACCCACGGCTGCGGTTTCAGGTGCTGTCTCTAAGAAAATGTGTGTTCTGTTATGTATTATTAAAGGATTAGTTCACTTCCGAATGAACATTTCCTGAAAATTTACTCACCCTAATGTCATGCAAAATGTTCATGACTTTCTTTCTTCAGTCGAAAAGAAATTTAGGTTTTTGAGGAAAATATTCCAGGATTTTTCTCCATATAGTGGACTTCACTGGGGTTCAACGGTTTGAAGGTCCAAACTGCAGTTTCAGTGCAGCTTCAAAGGGCTCTACACAATCCCAGACGAGGAATAAGGGTCTTCTCTAGCAAAACGATCGGTCATTTTCGGAAAAAATAAATAAATACAAATTTATATACTTTTTAACCACAAATGCTTGTCTTGCACTGCTCTGCGATCCGCACACATGACGTAATCATGTTACAAAGGTCACGTGTGACGTAGTACCGATCCAGTGTCTTCAAAGCAAACGTGCCAAAATTAAGCTAAATGCCCTTTACAAAAAAAAAGGTAAAACAATGATATCGGAAGATTTTGAAGAAAATTAGTTTTTCGCTCTACATCAGGTGTGACCTTTCTAACGAAATGAGTGGCAGATCGCAGTGCAAGACAAGCATTTGCGGTTAAAAAGTATGTACATTTTTATTATTAAAAAAAATGGCTGATCGTTTCACTAGATAAGACACTTATTCCTCGTCTGGGATCGTGTAGAGCCCTTTGAAGCTGCACTAAATCTGCAATTTGGGCCTTCAATTAGTTGAACCCCATTGAAGTCTACTATAAGGAGAATAATCCTGGAATGTTTTCCTCAAACACCTTAATTTCTTTTCGACTGAAGAAAGAAAGACATGGACATCTTGGATGACATTGGGGTGAGTAAATTATCAGCAAATTTTTATTCTGAAGTGAACTAATCCTTTAAAGATCCGATCAGTAATTTATTTTTCTAATTTTTAGAACTTTTAGAAAATGTAATTAAATAATGTACACTCAACATCAGTGTAATTTTATTTATTAATATTTTGTATTAGTTTTTATATTTATATTTTTAGTTTTCATCTTCATTTTAGTTTTAGTAACTTGCTGTGCTTTTGTCATTTTATTAATTAAAAAAAAAATCTATTTTGCTTTTATTTAAGTTTTAGTATTTTTAGCACTTAATCTGCTTATTTATTTTAGTTACTTTTTTAAAAAGCATTTCATCTAATATTTATAATTTAATTATTTAATTACGCTTTATTTAAATTTCTTTTTTTCGCAGCATCGACTCAAACAAGATAAAGGCTTTTTTTACATGAACATTTGTTCACAAAATAATAAAACTGTTCATACAGCAAGTGTTCACCTTTAACCAAGTTTTTTCCTATTATATAATATAAAAAAGTATTAATCTTTTATGACTAGCTCATTTTGGAATACATGCATTAAGGCAAATGTACAGGTCAGGTTATTACATGCATGTGTTCACATGGTATAAATTGTTGATAAAGTCTCTTCGCATGCTCAAGGCTTTGAAAGACTTAAGTGCATCTGCACTAATGAGTTCTTACTCTTTGTTTTTAGATTCCTCTGCAGACATTCAATAGACAAGGGCATATTGATGTGTCAGTGGATACACCAGCCATTCCTACATTGGCGGATGTGCTTTGGCTGGTGGAGGATGAAGGAGACAGCCACACTAAATTCAGGTTGTCACACATCAGCAGCTGTATAAACACAACAGTGTTTATTAATAGCTCACTGATGGTGTCTGTATGAGTGCTAAATATACTTCTGAACATAAGTTACGCCTGTTATGAGATTTCTTGTTGGATTCTGATCTTCACAAGAGAGTGTGTATGTAATTTATGCTAGTTTTATTTTATGGAGAAAGTTCAGAGTGTCATCACGTCTTACCATGTTTATAACAGAACTGCCATCCCGCTGAGGAAACACTGTGTACAGCAAGGTTTTGAGATTCCTTCATTGGGGTGTGAACGTTCATTGTCCGTGTCTGTACCGGCTCAGAAGAGAGGCAGGGTGCTGGAGCCGGGCACCCAGCCAGAGGCCCTGCAGAAGATCTCAGCTCTGGAAGAGGAACTGCAGAGACTACGAGCACAGATCGCTATGATAGTCACAGCTCCAGCAGGTACTGTATTCTGTTAATATGCTGTAACTGACAGATTGTTAGATATTCTGTAAATCTCATATAATGAAAAGGCTACCAGTTATTTTTAGCCACAAACCCAAATTCACATAAATTGTACTTTTAAAGAAAAAACATGGTTTGTTTTAATTTTATAAAATGGATAGTTCCAGCCCTTGATTCTGATTGGTTGAGCCACGTTCGAAGCCATTGTAAAATTCCCGAAAACATACAGCTGACCGCATTACATAAGTATCGCTGCACCACTGAGTGTGTATGTTTCTGCGTCTGTTTTAGCAACCACTCTTAGCAACTTGAATATATGTTTTTTCTCAATTTATATTGTTCATTGAAGCTTACTGTATTATGTAGAAGAGTATTGTGAGAGAGATATCGAGTGAGCGAGTTTATTACCTGCATTCAGATTTAGCATTTTCCTTCAGGTCAGTCCTGTATTCATAATATAATAAAAAAAAAATCAGTTTGAATGTCCGCTGCGAACTTGTCCTTTTAAAATTTAATGGGTTTTCCGTGGCCTGCTGACACTGACCGCACTAGTCAAAGCATTTGTCATTTGCATCTTGTTCCGTGTTCACGACAAGTTGCAATATAAAAGTCTTTGCGACTGAGTGACTCGCTCATAAAGACGGTCTTTGCCGCCATCTAATGGCGTAATAAATGTAACTTCTGTTGCTGTTCATAGTCAGGGACTACTTTTTCCAGTGGAAGGAAGGCTTTTAATGATTTTACTTCATGAAAGTTTCATTGATACATATTTTTTTACTTTAATATTTGTATTGTGTGGTAACAGTTTTATTAAAGCAATAAGCCCCGTGAAGCCATGTTTACAGGGAATTTATTACAGCTAAGGGGGTTTCAGGCACTCCAATCCACGTTGTGCCTAACAACACCCCTTAGCTGTTATAAATTCACTGTAAAGCATGGCTTCACGGGGCTTATTGCTTTATAAGAGCGCTTAAGGGGGTCAAATGTTGGAAATTCTGACTGTTCCGTTCTTAGCTGTGTATAGCTGTGTCTTTGACTTAAAGGCCCCCTGTTGTCCAACACAGTATTCGAAGGACCCCCAAATTGTTATTTCTGCTGTAATTATAACAAAGCTGCTTGTTTTCAAATGTTTTTGTTAACAGAAACTAGGACTATTTATATGTAAAATTAATCACAATTCATTTTGTGATTCCAAAAGCTTAAAGAACTGTATGTTCATCAATAAAAACAATAGTTAAGGAGAGGAAAAAAGACATGATTTCAGTTTAAATCGTGGTTTTTATGTGCTTTTTAGTATTTTAATTTAGAATGAAAGTAACATTGAAATATATTAATAATTATTATTAATTAAATATTTTTTAATTATTCTGTTTTTATAAATATAG
>RJVU01036174.1:5389883-5408178 GCA_003731715.1 Anabarilius grahami | reverse complement strand
AATATAGTAACTATTTAAAAAAAGATTAATTAATTTGATTATTAAAATAATTTATTAATTTAAATACTTTAAGTCTACTTGTGCAAAAACAAGTAATAAAATAATTTCAGTTTGGTCTTGATTTTGTGAATCTGTGACTGACAATGTCATTCAGGCATTACAAAAAAATTATTGAAGGATGGAGCAGTTAAAACTATATTTAACCACACAGAAATCTTGCATCCCATAGAAGTAGCATAGCACCATTGCTCATTTCACATATGAATGGGACAGCAAAAAAAAAAAAATATTTTAAGGGTCAAAGAGTCCTAATTGCCTATTTTTGGAGCAAATAATAACTTGACTCGTGGAACGCTCATTCGTGGACCCCAGGGACAAAATAATATGATTAAAAATAAATTATGATATGACCCCTTTAATGTATCACTCTGATATCTTTTTATATCTCAGGCTGTGCCGTTCTTCCAGCTAATCCTGGCACTCCATGCTCTACTCTACCAATTCCTGTCCTTACTTCCACTCCTGTCTGTCCTCCTCCACCACCTCCACCCCCACTTCCTCCTCCGGCTATGGCCAGCTGCACAGAGGTGTCCGTGTCGGAGGTGATTCGACAAAGACAGGCAGCAAAAAGGGAAAAACTTGCTCAGTGTGATCCGTCTCTGGGTACAGCGCCTGCTGCCCTGCCGTCCATGTTAGAGGTGCTGAGAGACCTGAATCAGATCAAACTGCGTTCTGTCGAGAGGTATGGATCTACCGGTTTCAAACTCGAAGCACGCCTTAGTTTTAAGCTCAGTACTGAACATGGGTTTGTATTTGTAGATCTCCAGGTGGAACTCCAGTAAGGAGACGGAAGAGTAAAGGCGTAGCATGTTCATCTGACCCTGCAGCTCTCATCGCCGAAGCACTGAAAAAGAAGTTTGCACACAGACAGAGAGACGATTCGTTTGGTAAAGAGAACCGCTCGGCTGAACCCTCTCCTTTCAGCAGTCCAGACACTCCCAGGGTAGGTCTTCTTCCTCTTTTTCAACTAACATTTATTTCAGTTGACAATAGTACAATAGGGGTTGTGTAGTTTTGACTGTTTACTCGATAAATAAAACAGCTGAGTATTTGGTGGTACAGGGTGATAATGAAATGAGGTATTTGTCAGATGGTATCATTAGCTGTTATGTCATGTGGCACAGTTTTGTCAACATCACGCACTATGTGTCAACTTAACAATATGGACGGAATATAATCATGTGCAAGCCAACCAATTAAACCGCAAGGTACCATCCAAAATTCTATTGTAACTATTGAGTGCATTTACGTGCACAGTCTTACACCGATTATGCTTAACAAGGTGTAAGTTCATGTAAATCCCTTAAACGCAGCAGATAAAAGTTAACAGTTTAAGGAAAAAACAATCGGCATACAAGAGCTGCACAATTAATTGAAATAAAACCAAAATCGCAAAATGAGTTGTCAAAATGCAAAGGCTGCGATTTAATTAAAAAAATTTGGGGTGTGTTTCAGAGTGAAGCACAGCACTATTTTCTTTTACACACACATACACACACACAAGCAGCTCATGATTCAGTGTTTTCATAGGCTCAAACCGACTCGGTTCACAGTAAATGCTAATCAACGTGAGTTCATATCTGCATGTATCATATAGTATTGTGATTTTAGTTAACAATAAAATTGTCAGTATTGTATTATTTATCTTAAACAATTTTACAGTAAATATTACAATAGTGATCTTTCTTTGTTAATTTTTAATTAGTAATAATAATAATAGTTATATATTACAATAAAATATAATAATATAATATTATCATTAATTTAAAGCCATATTGAGATAAATCACACAATTTATGGCCAAATTGTTCAGCCCTACAAACAAGCACAACAAACCTGGAGCTTTTTGTTTTTTAATAGAATTTTTATCAGAACAATTGCAATTCATACAGCCCTACCCATTACCCTGATTTTGCACTGTATGTGAACTTTTGTATTGCCGTTTTTTTTAAATAGGCATTTGACTTCTAATTTCTAATTTCAAAACCAGAGAAAAACCAGAGAAAAATGCAATATTTTCAAACCTCATGTAAACTACGCTGTTTATTTTTTTAGAATATGCAAATGTTTATCCACTTATGTGTGTTGTTGTCCATGCACTCATTGCTGTCACTTTCGAGTAGTAATCTCCTCAGATTATAGATATGCACTATTATTATTACATTTTGTTTTGATATGGACATCACAGTTCCATTGGACGAACCATATACACTTGCTTAAGTGTTTTAAAACACATGCTAATTTTCTCCACCAGTCCTGTTCATTTACAGGAGTTTGAGTGCCATAAAAACATAGCACAACTTGGGAAATAGATGTTAAACTAGCTGCGAGCAGGGTTCATGTTGGATTTTTGAGCCTTATGAGAGCAATAATAGCAGTGCGTTTTTAATTTGAACCGCTAGGGGAAGTGTGTATGTCCAGAAACTTAATTGTTACCTTTAGACCAGCAGAGGGCAACTTTTCATCACAGTGCAGCAGCCACGTGAAACGCAAATTAGACACCTCAGCATTGACTGAACCCATTTGCTTGCCGAATATAAACCGTTTATGGGAATTAAATCTGAATTCCTATTAAAAGCAGTTATGAGTGCTAATTCATTTTTAAGCTCTTTATGCTCAGATCTTAGTATATCTTTCTAAAACACTTGTGGTCTTCTGTAACGAAGAGCTTTTCCTCACCACTTTCCTACACCTGTGTTTATGTAGAACTATTGCACAATACTTAGACAGAACCCTTGACGTTTTGCTGTAAAATTTAGTTGAGAATGCAGTTTCATGAGAATGCATTGTGTGCTGTTGTGACTTCAGTGTCGTATTGGTTTACAGATTCTCCATCACACCAGACGCAGCCAGGGACGCATTCACCTTTGACCCTTGACCTTAAAGTCTTCCAGAATCAAAATTGTCATGGACTTATGTGACGGACAGATTTCTTTTCAATGTTGGTCTCTTTTTCCTTTTCCACTTTCTCTCTGAATTTATCACATGGGCCTCCGTCTGAAAACACTGTGCATGATTTTTTTTTTTGTGTCGGCATTGTCATTTTTGTACATGCTGATTTTTATTTGTAAATATTATATACAAAGGACTTCTTAATTGTGAATGATTAATACTTTACATCCTGAATCAAAAGTATTGATTCAGGATGGCAGTAATTATGTCATAAGATGCTACACAAGATGACACAACTTTAAGCCACAAATATGGATCTATGCAATGCCTCTTTTTATACAGATTTTTTTTTTTTTTTTTCATTTAAAGCGTAGTTGGACTAACAAAAGTTCTCTGAACAACTTATCAGTGATATTTTAAGTTTGGTACCTATTTTTGCTAATAATTCGTTCATCCATGTTTCTGCTGTATTTTCATCCTCTCATACTAACTGTTAATGCAGTATCACTATCAGAAGCAATAAACAAGTTAGAAGCCTTTCAAATGTGTCGTCGTCCACCCGTCAAGTGTGTACTATAACATAAACTAGTTTATGACACAGGTCTCTGGAATATTTTATTCTGACTGGTGAATCGCACCATTCTGCCATCTGATATTTCCTAATATTCGCCATTATCCATGGCAATGCTGTATTAATTACTCACCCTCATGTCGTTCCACACCCATAAGACCTTTGTTCATCTTCGGAGCACAAATTAAGATATTTTTGATAAAATCAGTGAGGCCTCCATTGACAGCAAGATAATTAACACTTTCAATGTCCAGAAAGCTACTGAAGATGTAATTAAAACAGTTAATGTGACTACAGTGGTTCAACCTTAATGTTATGAAGCAACGAGAATACTTTTTGTGCGGCAAAAAAACAAAATAACGACTTTATTCAACAATATCTAGTGATGGACGATTTCAAAACACTGCTTCATGAATCTTCGGAGCTTTACAAATCTTTTGTTTTGAGTCAGTGGTTCGGGGCGCGTATCAAACTGCCAAAATCACGCCCCCCAGTGGTGAACCAGTAAAATTTCGAAACACATATGATGTAACGAAGCCTCATTTACTGATATCACGTGACTTTCACGCTCCGGACCACTGAAAGTGGGCATCTAAAAGTGTTAATTATCTTGCTGTCAATGGAAGCCTGTGTGGGTGTGGAACGAAATAAGGATGAGTAATTAATGACAGAATTTTCATTTTTGGGTGAACTAACCCTTTAAATACATGTATACTCACCCAGCTAATTAAAATTGCCACTGTTTTAACATCTCTTGTAAAAAATAAAATTTATTTTAATTGCATATCTCATTTAGCTGAATACTCTTAAACAAAAAAAATTTAAATATTAAAAAAAAATTAATCTACTAGAAAAGTACTATGATTTTAAAGACAGCAGCATACTTTTTCTGCATATGCAGAGCAAAAACAGTGGCTATAGCACACTTGCATTAAATGCATTAAAACCACTGATGGTCACATGCATATGCACGTGTGTGTGTGTGTGTGTGTGTGTGTGTGGTTTTTTTCTTTTTTTATAAATAACACTGTGTTTACCTTTGACCCTGACCTAACAACCTCCTCAAACCAGTATGTGTTTACACTATTGTTGTCAGGCCTTGTGTGTGTGGGTGGATGCTTGTTTGATGGAATAATTGAGACGTGTTGTGTCTGTAAACCACATCCTTCCAATCACTAAAGGTTATCATGGAGAGGATATGCTGGTCTACCGAGACAGGAAATGGTTACACGCTGAAAATCTGATTGATCCTTTGCTTCCGTCAGACATGTTGTGATGTTGGTCTGACAGGAGGGTGTTCAGAGTGGAATATTGTAGTGTAAAGTCTCACCCCCACTGCTATCTTGCATATGCTTTCTATTTTTGTTTATCTTCAGAAATGCACCTGCTCTAATGAGAAACTTGTGGACTAAATTTAATGCCCCCATGTTTCCGTAACACATGTTTGTTTGTTGTTAAGGGTGAGAGAATTTGGCAGGAGGATGATGATGATAATGCCACCCCCCCATCCCGCCTTTTTTTGTTTTGTTAATACCACAAATAAAACGTGTCAATACTACCAGAAAGGAAATAAGTTTTGTGATTCAACCCTGACTGTGGCCTGCATCTGTTAGCTGATCATCTTGTAGGTGGCTGTTTGCCTTTTAATTGTGATTTTGAGGCCATACATTTGCTAGTGTACTACTAAAACTTGACAAAATGAATAAACAGATTTTTACACTTAAATAATTTGCAGTCTTTCTCTTCCAGTCACTCGTGGGCAGTTTTGTGATTAGCAATAGCATGTAGCAAACTGACACGTCTATTGTGTTTACTGAAGGCAACCCAAATCTTTTTTCACAATCAGGAATTTACATTCAAATTAATATTGAGCATTTACTGGAAGGTATATTTTTAGATGTTTTTTTAATGGATCACCATTGTGTTAAGATTTTCCCTGTTTTATTCATGTAAATACTGTGTAGTCAGTATATAGTCAGTAAAATGGTAATTCATTTTTAATGTTCAAATAAAGTACATATATTCTGTATTAATGTGAGCTCTTAACTGCATGAATTATAATAAAAATAAAGTATAGAGTAAATACAGACTCATGGAAGTTCTGTACTTGGCGACAACCTTTATGAACAAAAATGATTTAAAGAACCACAAGAGGGCGCTTAAGGATTGGCGTCGTGCTATCAGAAACAACCCTGCAGAAACTGATATCTTACTGATGAACAGGGCCAGTTTACAGAGAAAGAAACAAAACCTACAGTGCAGAGATGTGATAAGAGTGGAAAAATAGGGCGAGGGTGAGGCCACGAAAGTTCATGAGTCGGTGTCATTTTGAATTTGCATACTTGTATGAACTCATTTGCAATGCAAAATCAACTCAAAGATTTAAAGGAACACGGCAACGTGATTGGCTGCTTGTTTGGTCACCTGATGCACTCTTTGTTCACTATTAAGAACATTTACCTATTTACCTGGGAGAAGAATTCCTTGTGGAGGGTTTCTCCACATCAGTTTGCAGATTTTGTTGTGTTTGTGTGTCTCCAGAGGTGTGTTCTGTGTTTAAAAAGCACGTGGAGGCTAAAAGAAGCTAAACAACTGAAGGTCAGGGGTCAAATTAAGGTATTTACAACACTGCAAGGCACTGGAACCTCAGACCTTGATGAAAACCTATTTAATGTTAATATTTTATCACTATATTAGTGGACCAACAGTAATTTTGTGGGTTTTGACATTACATAAGTTAACTTAAAAAAATGGTTGGGTTAAAAACAGCCCAACTGGCAACCTAGCTCTAGGTAAATATCGAACAGAACACCTGCTGGGTTAAAGTAACCCAGCAAGATGAGCTGCACAGTTTAACCCTATGTATATCAGCTCATTTTGACTAAACGCTGACCTATTTTACCTCATAAATGGTTATTATTTCAATTTTTTGCAGGAAAAGCTTACTCTAGAAATAGCTGGGTTAAAAACAACCCAGCGCTGGGTAAATATTGGACAGAACACATGCTTGGTTAAAGTAAGGTTTACATGTTTTAACCCAGCTGGTTGAGTTGTAGTTTAACCAAGCTAATTAGCGAGCTAATTTTACCTCATAAATGGTAAAATGTAAACAGTATTTAGTGAATTTATATAATAATACAAAAAAATTATTTATATTGATAAACTATAGTCTGTTTACAGGAGAATGAATGGGCATTAAAGGATTAGTTAACTTTCAAATTAAAATGTCCGGATAATTCACTCACCCCCATGTCATCCAAGATGTTCATGTCTTTCTTTCTTCAGTCGAAAAGAAATTAAGGTTTTTGATGAAAACATTCCAGGATTTTTCTTCATATAGAGGACTTCAATGGAGCCCAAACGGTTGAAGGTCAGAATTACAGTTTACAGCGATCCCAGATGAAAAATAAGGGTCTTATCTAGAGAAACCATCACTCATTTTCAAAAAATTTTTTTTAAAATGTTTGTTTTAACCATAAACGCTCATCTTGAACTAGCTCTCTTCTACTTCTCTATTTGAATTCCAGCAGTGTAGACACTGCTAAGTGTATTACTGCCCTCCACAGGAAGAAGTTTGAACTAAATTGTCATATACAATATGCTAGTGCAAGTATATAACCATTAGTTCAAACTTTAACCTGTGGAGGGCAGTAATACACTTAGCAGTGTCTACACTGTCGGAATTCTAATAGAGAAGAAGAAGAGAGCTAGTTCAAGATGAGCATTTATTGTTAAAACTTATATTATTTACAAATTCCGAGTATGGGTCACCATACTTGGCCACATGTCACTTCACTTTCACTTTCACTTTTTTTAGAAAATGAGCGATGGTTTCTCTAGATAAGTCCCTTATTCCTCGTCTGGGATCGTGTAGAACGTTTTGAAGCTGCAATGAAACAATGTGCAATGTTGCTATGCAATTTTGACCTTCAAGAAAAATGTTTTCATCAAAAACCTTAATTTCTTTTCGACTGAAGAAAGAAAGTCATAAACATCTTGGATGACATGGGTGTGAGTAAATTATCAGGAAATTTTTATTTGAAAGTGAACTAATCCTTTAAACAAACATAAGAACAGTATTTTTATTTGATGGCAAGTTTATTAAAACATAAAACATTAGAAAGTGACAGGAGCAGTTTCAGTGCCCTTCTGGCATCTGTGGGAAGAAGAAAACACGGAATGAATTTCAGATAAATGACTATATTCGCTTTTGCTAAGTTATGTTAAAGAAAAACAACTTATGTCTCCTTTGTGGGACATTACAGTCTCACCTTCCGTCAAAATCGTGGCACGACCATCGCTCCCATTATAATCAACGGAGATGTTACAGATTTTTAACCCTGGTCGTTTCGAAACGCGTCGCTGCCGTTGTCGCTATCATCGGGAGATGATAATTCAAAATGGCGGCGTCGCCTCTGTCGCTCGGTCTGCAGTGCAAGCGAACCTAGGAAACGTGAAATAATATTAATAAAAAGGGTGAAACTACAGATGACTTTTGTCTGTACAGTAATTATTTTATATACAAGTGAATAATACAAACCTCAACGCTATTCACGAATATCAACTCAGGACGTTTTCTCTCAGGACAGGAGGACAAAATGACCATGTGTTTTCATTTTTAAACCAGCAGTGAGTTACTACCCAGCAGGCTACTGTCAGTGAAATGTAACCCAGCAGTGGGTGACACAAAACTACTCAACCCAATAAGATGACCCAACAGGCAGAAACCACCATACAATTTTAGATGTAACTTTTGACTTGCATTGTTAAAAAGCAAAGACTGATTCTAAGTTTTAGCAGGAGGTGCAAATTACATGTTTAAAGTCATTGAACATAATCTGTTTTTATGTGTGCATGTTACACAAGCACTATTTACACCCAACACATAAAGCCCTATGAGGCCCATTGTGACTGGTATGACCACATTTGCACTTGCACCGTTTGTCAGGACTACACTTGACTAATTCAATTTCTCTAGAATTAAATTCTTTTTAACGTTCACAACACATAAATGTACTGTGTAAGCGTCATTTGCGTGTGTAACCTCCTTACTGGCCTGTGCCTGGTACTTTCCCCGTGAGAGTCATTTGAGTTTTTAAATGAGTAAGCCATGTTTCTGGGAAGGAAAGGGTTAATTTTTTACTGCCCCCATCTCTTTTTCTCTCCTTTTCTCTTCCCTCTCTCTCTCTCTTTCTTTCTTCCTGTCGCTCTGTCTCTTCCTGCTCTCCTTTTCTTTCTGTTTCATTCCTCTACTCTGTCGGCTACTTCATTTAGACTTTTATGTCTACGCACATCTAGCCCTCTGACACACATACGCAAGTTTTATTTGTGGATAGTGGATGTGTGTGTATGCTTAAATACTACTTTGTGCTTTTCACAGTCTCATGTATTTTTTATTAGCCCCTATAAACAGAGGAAAGCACACCTGTCTCTATCACCTGCTCTTATAGCAATCATAAACATAATAGTCGTGTGTAAGAAAGAGAGAGCGGCTTTTTGTGTGTTAGCAGGCCGCTAAGTGTCACGGGTCAGCTGTTGTGTGTGTGATTTCCACACAAGAAGAGATGATAAATAGAAAAAAGGTGTTTCAATAAGCTGAACCTGTAGGTTGAGTCGAGCTAGTTTATCTGCTTTTCAGCTGTCTGTTTTAATTATTGTATTTTTTTTTTATGTTTAATTAGTCAAATATTAGGTCACAAACAATATCTCCTTCTGTGAGTACACACTGATTCACCGTGACTTACTTTGATGACTAAAAAGTTATGATTATGACCATGATTAGAAAACATTTCATGTTTCAGTACATTTGTTTCTCAGGGGTTCATGACATGTGTGGCATTACATTGAACTGTAATGTTCAGATAACAACCTAAAGTGTGGTGTAGTTTTTCAATGTTAAAGTAGTTAAACTATCCTAGTTTATTATTACAACTGTAAGTAAGACATTTGTAAGTTGGTTACCCTGGAAAGTGTGCACATTGTGTCAATGTGATGCCATCAAAACATTGTTTGTTTGAAAATTCCTACCTGCAACATGCTCAAATAGAGTGCAATTGTCCGTTTCTGGAAGTAAAAATCCCATTCATTTTCTCCATAGGGGAAATGATTTTTAATGATAACTTATAAACTATTAAAGACAGGCCTACTGTCTAAGTTAAAATGTTGTTAATTAATGGTATATGCTTTTGTTGAAACCATCAGCCCACATTATTTGAACTTGTTTTTAAAATAATTAACAGTGGAAATCCTGGTGAGAAACTAACCAAAGATTTTGCAAAGATATCATCAACCAATCAGAGAACAAAAACAAGCAAATCACACCAAAAGAACTCTTTAACGCCCACCCATTCCCATGAAACAGCCAGTCTCTACACTCTCAAACTGCTTTATAGACATGTATGTATGTGTGTGTGTGTGTGTGTGTGTATATATATATATATCACACCGATCAGGCATAACATTATGACCACTGACTGGTGATGTGAATAACACTGATTATTCATCATGGGTGAATATATTGGGTGGGATGGGGTGGGATATATTAGGCAGCAAATGAACATTTTTATCCTCATAGTTGTTGTGTTAGAAGCAGGAAAAAAGGGCAAGCGTAAGGATTTGAGTGAGTTTGACAAGGGCCGAATTGTGATGGCTTGACAACTGGGTCAGAGCATCTCCAAAACTGCAGCTCTTGTGGGGTGTTCTCAGTCTGCAGTGGTCAGTATCTATCAAAAGTGGTCCAAGGAAGGAACAGTGGTGAACCGGCGACAGGGTCATGGGCGGCCAAGGCTCATTGATGCACGTGGAGGGCGAAGGCTGGCCCGTGTGGTCCGATCCTACTGTAGCTCAAATTGCTCAAGAAGTTAATCCTGGTTCTGATAGAAAGGTGTCAGAATACACAGTGCATCGCAGTTTGTTGCGTATGGGGCTGCATAGCTGTAGACCAGTCAGGGTGCCCGTGCTGACCCCTGTCCACTGCCGAAAGTGATGTGAGCATCAGAACTGAACTACGGAGCAATGGAAGAAGGTGGCCTGGTCTGATGAATCACGTTTTCTTTTACATCACGTGGATGGCCGGGTGCGTGTGTGTCGCTTACCTGGGGAACACATGGCACCAGGATGCACTATGGGAAGAAGGCAAGCCGACGGAGGCAGTGTGATGCTTTGGGCAATGCTCTGACCTTGGGTCATGCCATCCATGTGGATATTACTTTGACGCGTACCACCTACCTAAGCATTGTTGCAGACCGTGTACACTCTTTCATGGAAACGGTATTCCCTGGTGGCTGTGGCCTGTTTCAGCAGGATAATGCGCCCTGACACAAAGCAAAAATGGTTCCAGAATGGTTTGAGGAGCACAACATGCCATGCCTCAACGGATCAGGGCTGTTTTGGCAGCAAAAGGGGGACCAACACTATGAGGAAGGTGGTCATAATGTTATACCTGATCGGTGTATATATATTGTGTTCATACATATAATCAACATTGTAAAATAAATAGTGTTATATTTTTCCATTTTTAATTTGATTATATAATTTGCAAATCTTCTAAAATCTTGTTTTTTCCACCTTCACAAATATTGTTCGCATACGTCCTTCACTTAACCATAAAGATGCTGAAACTGTTATTCATGCTTTCATAACCTCTAGACTATTGTAACTCATTGTTAAGTGTCCTTCCAGCTAAAGTCTGCACTGGATCTGGTACAAAACTCTGCTGCTCGTGCCCTTACATTTAACAAAAAATCTGCTTGCATCACTCTGATCCTTCACCAACTACACTGGCTCCCTATCGCATTTAGTTTAAACTACTTGTGTTAGTTAATAAGGCCTGTTATGGTTTAGCATCTTCATATCTAGCTGACTTAATTCAGCATTATGCTCCTGTCCGTTCTCTTAGATCTAGTTCAGACAACTTGCTTGTTTTACCCAAGTTCAAACTGTCTACTGTTGGTGGTAGGACATTCAGTATTATGGGCCCTAAGCTCTGGAATAAGCTGCCCCAAGAAACTGTGCAGTCTCATCACTACAGACCTTTAAGACAGAACTTATAACTCATTTATTCACATAGTTTTGCAACTGATTGGTTCTTCTTTCTGTTATTTCAAGAGTTGTCCAGTTATTATCTGCCATGCTATATGTTTACTGTTTGAATGCTTGTCCTGATTGTTGTACTTTGCTTGTACTTCTGTATTTTCTGTATTATCTGTCCATTTTGTGAATTGTCCTTGTCCTTGTCCTTGGGATGGGTACTGTTACATTCTATAATGTGAGTGTGTGGCAGAACTATCTGTGTTTTTTTTTAAACCATTGGCTAGTTGGAAATCTGTTTGAACAATAATTTTTACAAAATTTCTGTTTTACAGTTTGTGTGTCTGGAACTATGAGTGCCAAGAACATTTTGCATGTGTATCAGGAATTTGTGAGACTGAAGGGTTTGGAATGGAAAGTGTGTGTAATTGTGAAATAAACTTGGAGATGTCTAACCCTGGACTGACACAGGGAATATACAATCTCATTTGACTTGCAAATCTATATGCAAATAAGGACCCTGAGTAAGGGTGTGTCAAGGAGGTGGTCATGTGTCTGCCAGTTGTGTTAGTGTATGTGGCGGTCACGCTGAGAGAGAGAGAGAGAGAGGTATGAGTATGTGAGTATGCATGCTTTGTGTAGGCCAAGATAGGGACGCACATGTAGAATTACGTTGCCTCTGCCACATTATGAGTACAGCGGTCCACAGCATTCTTGCGACATTATGTTCTCAGTGCCTTCCCAAGAATTCTTATTGAGGGATTGCTTGGAAGAACGTTTCTGCCTTCTTTCTTATGTTCTTTGTAAATGTGAGAATCAAACACATACAGTGGTGCAACTATTCATTAGCTGTTGTTCAAACTTTCTTTAAATAATTCTTTTGAACTTTTTCTTGTTTTTCAATCTTTCTGGTTGTTTTTTTTCTATATTTTTATTCTACTTTGATCTCTCAAACTTTGTTTTGAACATTTTCAGAACTTTTTTCTATTTTTTTAAACCTTCAGACATCTTTTACTTTGCTTGTTCCCTTGTTTTTTTCACTTTGTAAACTTTCTTTTGAACTTCTCTAGAATTTTCTTTCTTTTTAAAAAATTAATTTCAAACATGTTTCCTTTTGAAGTTTTATATAAAAACCCTTTTCTTTCTTTCAATATTTATTTATATTTGTTATTTATTTTTGAACTTTCAAACTTTATTTTTAAAACTTCAACCTTTGAGTTGAACTTTCTTTCATATGTGGTGGAGAATGCAGAAAAGTGTTTTTTGCTAGTTTCAGCCCGACGCAGTTATCATTTTCATGTCCAGCACCACGTTGTTTAAATCGCAAATGCACTCATGCCCATCTGTTCGCCCATGGGCGTGCTGGTCTGAAAATGAGGTGTGTTCAGGTGCAATGTTGGCGCGTTGCTGTTTTGAGGCAACTGAAAATGACTGCACCACTGACCAACTAAAACCTGGTCTAAAGTCAATGGTGTAGTATTTATTTATTTTTGTTATTTAAAGTGCACGCCTATGTGCCTATAGGCAAGTGCGCAATGCGCGTACACTCTGCTTGTTACACACAGTGATGCACAGCAGCGCACAAACATTTTTAAATATTAAAAATAAAAGGATCCCTCTCTGGAGAAGCGTTCAGTCTTTCTGCTTGCAAAATCCACCATGTAAATAGCAGAATGAGAGGAAATGAAAGATAAGACTTTGATTGGTTTAATGCACGTTATGCCCAAAA
This sequence comes from Anabarilius grahami, assembly GCA_003731715.1. Lineage (NCBI taxonomy): Eukaryota > Metazoa > Chordata > Actinopteri > Cypriniformes > Xenocyprididae > Anabarilius > Anabarilius grahami. The sequence continues at coordinate 5,394,898 of RJVU01036174.1, read as the reverse complement.
CACATCCATGACTCATTAAGAGACTAGGAACAACACTCTTAGACCATGCGCCTGGCGCGACGACCATTTTTTTCCATCGTTAAACTAGCAAAAGTGGATTCAGATATGCCCTAAGTGCACCTGCGCCGTGCGCTTCAGACCATGCGCTCAGATCGTTAAAATAGGGCCCTAGGAGCTTAAACTACATGATAATCTATCAAGAAATCTATCATATCATTCCTATCAAGAAAAACACAAACACACATCCAATCGTGTCTATTTGAAACAGCCGACTGTTGTCAAATGGCCTAGTGTAGTTAATAATTTTTCATTAACTGGTGTGTAGTGTTTTTTGTAGATCCGGATGATAAAAATTGCAACATATTTTGCTTAGTAAACTTGATGTGTGTTTTTGTGCTTGAGGCTATGTTTTATAGGTAGTTTGAGATGTGTCTGGGAGGTTGAGGGGGAAGACAGAGTGTGCGGAAAACTGGCTGCTGAGACCCCTGGCCTGATATCAGGCAGAGAATTTAATTTGACTTGCAAATGTTATGCAAATAAGGAGACCCATGACAAGGTGTGTCTAGAAGGCCATCAAGACATTGCCATGTGTTTTTCAGAGTGGTAAAGAGAGAGTTACATCATAATAGGGTGCTGAGGCAAATTAGTGTTTTTGTTCTTAATTGTGCTTTAAATTTATTATTTTTATGAAGTTTTAAAGTCTTAAGTAGCAAACTTATGCATAAAAATAAGATAAATAGGTGCACTAGAATAGTGGAGAATTACTTAAAATTAATATGAGACACTTTACATAAAGTCTTATTTGTTAACATTAGTTAATGAATTAGCTAACATGAACTAACAAAGAGCAGCATATTTATACAGCATTTATTAACGGGTTAGTTCACCCAGAAATGAAAATTCTGTCATTAATTACTCACCCTCATGCCGTTCCACACCTGTAAGACCTTCGTCATCTTCGGAACACAAATTAAGATATTTTTGATAAAATCCGATTGCTCAGTGAGGCCTGCATTGCTAGCAAGATCATTTCCTTTTTCAATGCCCAGAAAGGTACTAAAGACATATTTAAAACAGTTCATGTGACTACAGTGGTTCTACCTTAATGTTATAAAGCGACGAGAATACTTTTTGTGCGGCAAAAAAAAAATAACGACTTTATTCAACAATATCTAGTGATGGGCGATTTCAAAACACTGCTTCATGAAGCTTTGAAGCTTTACGAATCTTTTGTTTTGAATCAGTGGTTCAGAGCGCCAAAATCACATGATTTCAGTAAATGAGGCTTCGTTATGTCATAATGTTTCGAAATATCAATAATTTACATGATTTTGGCAGTTTGATACGCCCTCTGAACCACTGATTCGAAACGAAAGATTTGTAAAGCTTCGAAGCTTCATGAAGCGGTGTTTTGAAATCGCCCATCACTAGATATTGATGAATAAAAGCGTGTGCCAAAAATGAATAAATGTGGATAAAGTATTACATAATTTACCACTTTATTTACAAAAAATTAATCTCCAACACACGATGCATACGTGTTGTGTTGACGCGAGAGCAGATGTTGTTGCGTGAACGTGCTTTGGAGATAAATATTTTGTAAATAAAGTGGTAAATTATGGTTTTTGTGCAAAGAAAGCACGTGCGTCGCTTCATAAAATTGAGGTTAAACCACTGGAGTCACATGGATTACTATAATGATGACGTATACCTTTTTGGGGCGTAAAAGTGTTAGTTGCGTAGGCTGTCAATGGAGGGATAGAAAGCTCTCAAATTTCATTAAAAAGATCTTCATTTGTGTTACGAAGATCAACGAATTTCTTGCAGGTTTGTAACTACATGAAGGTGAGTAGTTAATTACAGAATTTTCTTCTTGTTTTTTTGGTGAACTAACCCTTTAACCTTTGTTAAAGTTATAAAAATATAATTGTTCACTGTTTGTTCATCAGTTCACAGTGCATTACCTAATGTTAATAGATACAACTTTTGATTTTAACATTAACTAAGGTTAAGATTAATAAATGTATAAGTATTGTTCATTTGTTAGTTCGTATTAACTAATGTTGTTAAATAATGTTAACAAGTGAAACTTTACTGTAAAGTGTTACCACAGCGTTCAAACTCCGTACAATTTTATGGGGCAATTCATCACCTCGACTCAAGTTAATACTTACTAGTAAATATGGTATATGAAAGTTGGATCTAACAACTAATTATACTGCTCAAATTTACAAAATTCATGCAGAGAGGACCCAAGGCACTAAAAAATGTATGAATGGCATTGCATTATATAACAAAAACAAGTGGAATTCATATTATGTATTTATATTAGAATTGAGAACATAAGCAGCAAAACCTGTCCACGGCACACTAAACATTTTTTTGGGGAAATTACTTCATTCTTTTCAGGCGAAACCCTGCTTGCCAGGGCTTCAGGCAGGTGATTAACCTCCCACGTTATGATGGAGAATCCTCATCTCAGTCCTCTGGCAGAACTAAACATCAGTCAGATCCGGTCTGTCCTGTTTGCCTCCTCTTTCCTCTATCTCTGGAATTTATAGGAAAGAAGAAGTGGTGAAAGAGGTAGAGGGGAAGAGGTCAGGCTTATCCGTGTATATCAGGATTTATAGACCTGTTCTGTGTTTTAGGAGTAGTTGACCCTTTGTGCTGCCCGTGGTTGATTCAGAAGTGTGACCCCAATAAATGTAAATTGAATTCTGCTATATTAAAAGATTTTTAATATTTATTCAGTTTCATAAAATTCCTCTAAGGCTTCCTAATTCCTGCACGTTAATGGGGTAACAAGCAATTAGAAGAACAAGAAACCTTTTCTGACAAAAAAAAAAAAGCCTAAATTAAGCCTAAATAAGCTCCCCACGTCAAATGGGTCACATTTTTCCCGTTCGGCAAGTCTTTACCAAGGCGGGTTTGGACATGCTGGGAACACTGAGAATAGGGAGAAGGTGGAAACAGGCCTGACGGGATTCCAAGTCTGTGTCCCGACTGAGGGAGTATCGGTCCAGCATTTTCCCACGAGAACAGCCGTGACCGTCCAAGTGGCTCTGGGGGTCCCACTGGGATTTAAGGGAAGGCTCTGTAAATGAGGGTGTCTGTGTGTTATCAGATATTCATCCAGCACGTGTCTCTGTGACCTGGTTGAATCCCATGCTTTTAAATGAGCTGAAAACAATCAAATGTAAAGTTGAAAAAGTTTTTGCAAGTTCAAATATTTGTCCGTACTGTGCCGTTTAGCCATTATAAATCATTAAATTCTATCAATCACTAACCAATGTCTAATTTGCAAGCAGTTTGTCCTGAAGGAATTCTTTTCTCTTGGCTAAAACAGATATTTTTTGTACTGGTGTAAAACACCGTAGCTTAACAGTCCATAAACCATTTATCCAAGTATCATGTTACTGTATTTTTTTGATACTGCAGTGATGGAAAAACCATTTATGGCCATTTCAACCTAATAAAATGATGTACACTACTGTTCAAAAGTTTGGGGTCAGAAATATATATTTTTGTTTGAAAGAGAAACACCTTTTTTATTCAGAAAAAGCTGCATTAAATTGGTCAAAAATGACAGTAATGACATTTATAATAATGCAGAATATTATTATTATACTATTATAAAAATAAATTTTATTTTAAAATGTTAAAATACAAGTTATTTTTTTAAATTGCAATAATATTTCAGAATATTAAAATACAATATTACACAATATTAAAATACAAAACAGTTATTTCTTTTAAATTGCAGTAATATTTCACAATATTACTATTTCTACTGTATTTTTGATCAAATAAATGCAGCCTTGGTTAGCATAAGAGACTTCTTACAGACACCAGACTTTTGAATGGAAGTGTATGCTGTTCAGTCATGTTTTATATGTTCATAAATATATGTTTTAATGGTGCTTTTGAATCATATTTGACGCTTGAAAGCCTCAGTCCCAATTTATTGTAATTTAATGGATAAGAGTATTCATAAAAATCTTCAAAATGAACTCATACAGGTTTGGAATGAAACAAAGGAAGGTAAATTATAACAGAATTGTTATTTTTGAGTGCACTGTTCCTTTAATACGGTCCCCTTTAATTGTCTAGATATCATAGAAACCGGATACTAGACATTTTTTTTTTCCTATGAATCTGACAAGGTATTACATGGATGCTTATCAGGTTGCTACAAGTGTTTGCTAAACTGTTGCGTAAAGAGTAATTTTGAATATCAGCATGAATAGGTCTCTGTGTTTACTTTCTGAATAAGTGTCATGTGGGCAGTACATTAGATATCTGCTATTTGATAAGTATCATGGCACTATTTGTTAATAGTCACTAAGAATAAGTCAGTAATTTGAACATGTTCTGGCAGCAGTTGGATTTTAGCTCTATGTCAGTGTACTATAACATCTGTAGGTAAGTTTAGGTAATAAACTTATTTACCTTATATATTTAATTATTTCTCCCAATAATCATCGACTCCTTGCCACATCGTTGTATTATATGGTATGTTTATGCTGCAGAACACTGACAGCGGTTCTGAGGTGTATAGGTACATCAGGTGGGCAGAAATCCAGTTGTGCCGCCTCTTGTATCACTCCAGGATCAGTGCAGCCTTCATGATGTACTTGTTTGGACTGGAGGCAAAGATATCTCTGAGCTAAACCAGCTGGTTAGGTTCCCAGGACACAGGAGACTGACGTATACAGCTTTAATGAGAAGGATTGCCATGGCCTGTGGCTCTTCCATGTGTCAGGCAGGCAGACAGCTCTGTTGACAATGCTTTGCCATCCAACTTTCTTGCTAGCCATATGTCTTTTTATCCTATTCTTTTCTTGCTACACTCCCACTGGACCATGATAGCTGTGGTTTTCCCCACCGAAGGCTTGCCACTCCCATCTGTACCTGATTAACACTAAAAAAATATCAGGTTATTTTTATGATTTAAAAAAAACTGGTAGCTGTTGTTGCCAGAAATTCTATTAAGGTATTACAGGATTCCTGTATAT
>RJVU01036174.1:5366673-5389787 GCA_003731715.1 Anabarilius grahami | reverse complement strand
TCCCTTTAAATCATTTTACAAATTACAAATTTGCACTGTAAATTGTAATGTACCTTACAGTTAACCTATTTTTTTTTTCATTTTGAACAATATTGTGTTATTGATGCTCATTTTGCATAAACATCTGTTTATTTTGGAATTTTATTTAGACACACTTTTGTTGCCACTGGGTTAATGAAATCGCAATTAATAAATCTTAATTTAATGAGAAAATAGCATCTCTGTGACCCCACTTTGCTGTAAACAACCTTTATTGACTTGTCATTTCTCTTTCACTCTGATATGATTGAAGAGAATGAGGAGCAGGGTGACAGTACAGGTTAGTCGTGCATGTCCGGGTTGTGTTGTGTGTGTTAGCGTGTCTGGACTGATCCCGGATCCCAGGGGAGAGGTCCAGGGCGTGATGGGAGGGTGAGGGGGCAGAGATGAGCCGAGCCTGTGCTGATTCACACTTATCCCAATCAGGTTCTGCCAGAAGGATCACATAGCACTACTTTTACATCCTCCTTTTCTACCCTGTCCTTTCTTTCTTGTTTTTTTATTCCTTCCTCATTATTATGTGTGCATGTATCCACACATTTGTGTATGTGTGTGTATTTGTATGGACAGGAACTTGACAGATATGTTGTTTTGTGACAGAAATATGCCTTTTGTCTTCTCTTCGCTGCTCATTTTCTCAGCTTTAGCCCTGTTTCAAAACATAGTGAGCTGCCTATTTACTACATAGCCATCATCCTAATCATCACGGGCCCTCATAAAGTGACTAGTTTGTAACACTCTGCATAGGCAGCAACTTTTGCATTGACTTCTATAAAGCGTATGCATTGACGTCACTTTCCTGCCGGAATATGCTCCGTCAACTGGACTGAGTGGCAAAAGAACCTGCTGCATGACTGGATTTAATAGTGGAAACTGCGAAAACGCGAGTAAAACAAATGATTACACTAAAGGTTGGGCTCGAAAGTGTTCCTTATAACATGTCGAAGAAACATAATCTATGGATATTGACATGCAGCCAGGAATCGTGTTTCCTGACATTTATATGTGCCTGATTTCGACACCGGGGAAATACATAAAGCAAATCTGCCTGTGAACGCTTTATATAACTACAATATAGGTAGGTCTAAATTCGAGTGATCACTTATATGTATAGTTTTTGTCATTGTTTATTTAAAAACACTCAATTATGCAGAATATAAGATGTTAAATATTTCATTGATGAGTTGTCAACACAATATATAACAATACAATATAAAGGGTATGATTTTACCCCAAAATAGGGTAGTTTAACCACAGAAAAAATGTTTGGCGCACCAGGCGCATGGTCCAAAAGGGTTGTACCTAGTCTCTTAAAGAGTCATGGGTGTGTTTTGGGTGTAACGTACAATAAACCAATCAGAGTCTCATCTCCCATTCCCTTTAAAAGCCAGTTGCGCTTGCACCATGGCGGATTAGCTATTTACATGGCGGAATTTGCAAGCAGAAAGACTGAATGCTTTTCCAGAGAGGAATCCTTTTATTTTTAATATTTAAAAATGTTTGTGTGCTGCATCCCTGTGTCTGTAACTAGCAGAGTGTACGCAGTGTTGTGCACCCGCCTATAGGCACATATTACTAATACGCCCTTTAAATAACAAAAAAATACTGCGACTTTAGACCAGGTTTTTGTTGGTCAATGGCGCAGTCATTTTCAGTTGCCTCAAAATAGCAATGCGCCAATAATGTGCCTGAACACACCTCGTTTTTTGACCAGCATGCCCATGGATGAACAGATGGGCCCGAGTGCATTTGCTATTTAAACAACATGGCGCTAGATGTGAAAATGATAACTGTGTTGATAACTAGCAAAAAACACTTGCGTCGCACCTGGCGTAGCATTGCGCCGGGTGTATGATAGGGCCCTTAAAGTAAGTTGCCAATTAAACATCAAATTTTCATTTAGTTTGTTTTTTATATAATATTTATATTTTATTCTCATTTAAATGAACAAATATGTTTTTTTAATAGTTTTAGAGTTAACAATAATGCTGTTTGCAACAGACTCTTTTGAATATTTAAAGTGTTTGTGTGTTGCATTGGTGGGTAATTTTGAGTAGGTATATGTTGGAAATAGCCCGTGTTTATAGGATGCATGCCCTTTTCCATAACCTGCCTCCCTGTCTTTATCAAAATCTGACTTCCTGTTGTGTAAGCACCCCAAGCGTTCAGGCGTCCATTGTTTATATTACCACAACTGCACGTTTGCATGAATGCATGTGTGCGTATTTAAACATGCATATGTGTGTGTGTGTTCATGGGGGATGGTACAGGGTTGACAAGCTCTTATCTAGTCTTAAGGCTCTGCACCTGTTCTTTATGACTCACCTGTCAGTCAGCCTCAAAGCCACCATACATACCTGTATGCTAATGAAAACGTGCTGATATTATATAATTAAAAGCAAATAGGATCGTGTCATAGCTTGGGTTTCCCCACAATTGTGTTAAATATTTGCTCTGCTAAAAATCCATTCCTTAGAAGAGGGTTTTCGTTTGTTCCAGATCTTCAATAAGTTAGAAGGGTTAATGGAAGAAGAATAAAATATAGCAAAGTTTTTGTCTTTTATGTGGCTGTGTGGGTGTGCAGATTAAGGCGTGGTTAGAAAAGTTTGTGTTTTTGTTTGTGTATATGTGTGCAAGGTGTGTCAGTGGTTCAGGGAGTGTTTTGGTCTGTCAGATAGTATGTTTGTTCTGCAACACACGCGTGAGGACTGTTGTGTCCTGACAGACACTCATTATTGTCCAGTAGGAGTTCAGGAATGCTGACTAATAGAGCTAAAGGTGCATATAGTATAAAATTATACAGTTTAGAATTTAAGAATTTAATTTAAGAATTTCAGTTCATAAAATAGAATTTTAATTGTCCCAACAGGAAGTTGAATTGGAATGGCAGGAAGTGGAATTTACCAAGCTGAAATTGAACCGATGAACTGCATACGTTTCAAAACTTAATTTTGAGTAGTTATGCCTATTTATTCACTGATGGACTGATCATTTTAAACATAGTTCAGTGTCAAAACACTTAACAACAGGAAAAGGGATTTTTATTTAGCCACATATAGCACAAAATGTGCACTAGATTTTTCAGAAAACTTTATTAAAATAAATGCTGATAATGATATTTGAATTTTAAAGATTTTTTCAAATGTTTTTGAAAGACATATACACTATATTACCAAAAGTTTTAGGACGCCTGCCTTTATGTGCACATGAACTTTAATGACATCCCATTCTTAATCCGTAGGGTTTAATATGGAGTTGACCCACCCTTTGCAGTTAAAACAGCCTCAATTCTTCTGGGAAGGCTTTCCACAAGGTTTAGGAGTGTGTTTATGGGAATTTTTGACCATTCTTCTAGAAGCGCATTTGTGAGGTCAGGTAGTGATGTTGGACGAGAAGGCCTGGCTCACAGTCTCCGCTCTAATTAATCCCAAAGGTGTTCTATCGGGTTGAGGTCAGGACTCTGTGCAGGCCAGTCAAGTTCCTCCACACCAAACTCGCTCATCCATGTCTTTATAGACCTTGCTTTGTGCACTGGTGTGCAGTCATGTTGGAACAGGAAGGGGCCATCCCCAAACTGTTCCCACAAAGTTGGGAGCATGAAATTGTCCAAAATGTCTTGCTGTGCTGAAGCCTTAAGAGTTCCTTTCATTGGAACTAAGGGGCCAAGCCCAACCCCTGAAAAACAACCCCACACCATAATCCCCCCTCCACCAAACTTTACGCTTGGCACAATGCAGTCAGGCAAGTACCGTTCTCCTGGCAACCGCCAAACCCAGACTCATCCATCGGATTGCCAGACAGAGAAGCGTGATTCGTCACTCCAGAGAACACGTCTCCACTGCTCTAGAGTCCAGTGGCGGTGTGCTTTACACCACTGCATCCGACGCTTTGTGTTGCACTTGGTGAAGTAAGGCTTGGATGCAGCTACTCGGCCATGGAAACCCATTCCATGAAGCTCTCTACACACTGTTCTTGAGCTAATCTGAAGGCCACACAGAGTTTGGAGGTCTGTAGCTATTGACTCTGCAGAAAGATGGTGACTTTTGCGCACTGTGCGCCACAGCATGGGCTGACCCCACTCTGTTCCACTCTGTGGAACACCTGAATTCTGTGATTTGGAGGGGTGTCCCAATACTTTTGGCAATATAGTGTATTTGATCAAAAACAGTAAAATTTACGATGGCCAAGAGAGCTCAACACGCTGCAACTGAAGAAAACACGTCAATAGAAAAGCACCAGCATATTAAGAAAACATCTTCATCATTATGACAACACATGTGCTGCAAATACTCACAGCTCAACCAAATACAGAAACGTGATGCAAATACTCACAACTCAACCAAATACAGAAACACACTGCAAATACTCAGAACACATAATTGATCAGGATGTTAAAATAATCAAAAAAACTCACCTTTCAGGTCATCGACAACAAAACTGATGAGTAGACATTGAACAATAAGTGGTCTCAGCCAGGTTCATCACTTATTGAGGTCCCCTTGAAAACATTTTTTTTGAAACGAGTTTCTGTATTTGGTTGCGTTGTGAGAATTTGTAAATGCATTTCTGTATTTGATTGTGTTGTAAGAATTTGCAGCCATGTGTTGTCAAAATGATGAAAAAGTTTCTTTATTTGCATGTGTTTATTTTTTTTTTTTCAGTTGTAGCATGTTGAGCTCTCTCGGCCACTGTAAACAGCAATATTGTGAAATATTATTACAATTTAAAATAATTGTTTTCTATTTGAATTTTTTTTTAAATGTAATGTGGAGTTCCTGTGGTTGATTTTCAGCAATCACTACTCCAGTCTTCAGTGTCACATAATCCTTCAGAAATCATTCTAATATGCTGATATGCTCAAGAAATATTTTTAACATTAAATATGTCTTTACAGTCAGTTTTGATCAATTTAATGCTTCCTTGTGGAATAAAACTGTTAAATTATTTTTAAAAAATTCAGACTCTAAACTTTTGAATGGTAGTAAATATTTACTTATTTGTCCATTAAATGAATTAGATAGATAGATAGATAGATAGATAGATAGATAGATAGATAGATAGATAGATAGATAGATAGATAGGACAGACAGACAGACAGACAGATAGATAGATAGATAGATAGATAGATAGATAGATAGATAGATAGATAGATAGATAGATATATAGATAGATAGATAGATAGGACAGACAGATAGATAGATAGATAGATAGATAGATAGATAGATAGATAGATAGATAGGACAGACAGATAGATAGGACAGACAGACAGACAGACAGACAGATAGACAGATAGACAGATAGATAGATAGATAGGACAGACAGATAGACAGATGGATAGATAGGACAGACAGATAGATAGATAGATAGATAGATAGATAGAAAGATAAGACAGACAGACAGACAGATAGATAGATAGATAGATAGATAGATAGATAGATAGATAGATAGATAGATAGATAGATAGATAGATAGGACAGACAGACAGATAGACAGATAGATAGATTTGATTGATTGATTGATGGATTGATTGATTGATTGATTGATTCATTCCCATTGCAATTTTGTATCCACAGTTTTTTGTTCTCTAGTGGCTTCACTGCCATCCTATAACCTCACAAGACTGATGCATTCTGGGACTTAATTTTCCAGGATCACATATTATCTTGACAATGTGTGGTAGGGAAAAGACTATGTTAATGATTCACCTTAGAAGTTTAGTGAATTGCCTTGGGGCACCGGTTAGACTTCCTCTCCAAATGTTTTGAGACAACCATTTCCATTGTTGCCAGCATCAACAATGGAGATGATTTAGAGTACAGGAACTGGTGGGGCAATTTGTGTTGTGTGCAAGGAAAACTTCAGCTGAATCAGCAAGACAAAGAAGTTTGTGGTGGATTTCTGCCATGCAGGGAACCCCTGAAACCAGGCTGTACTTTCTCACCACTTCTTTCAACATGTGTCGTAAACTAATAAAGGTCTCAAATAAATTTAGCAATTGCAAAATGGTGAAAAACCCCACTACACCGCAGATTGCGTTGTGTCTTATGCTTGATGTTGCCTCCATTTTGTACCTGCATTTGCTCTCAGGTATTTCTACTTTGTTTTATAAATGTTTATGTAAAGCTTTAAATTCACTTCCTTATATCTTCCTCCGGTCTGACTAAGAGGCACTTCACAATCCACATTTATTTATGTTGAATAGGAACAGTCTACTTTTTGATGGTCTGCCCACATAGATCACATCCACTTTTTTACTTTTCTAAGCTGTGAAATATGGAAGACGGTAGTTGTCACATTTTTTTTTTACTCCAGTGAATATTACTCAGGGTCATGACTAAATAGCAGTGCATGTTGTCACATCATATGGGGTAAGTTGTCTCAGTTTGAAATTTGACATTAATATGTTATTTAGTTTTCGGATAATGTAGGTAATAAAACTTGTAGAAGTGCAAAATGATACAATATCAAACTAATGTTCTGACCTACATATAATCAATTATAAAATTACAAGCATTATACCAATAAAAATGTGACATCATGCACTGGTTTTGTCTTTTTAATTCACACTTAACTTTTCAGTTAATACCTTCATTATATATTTGACTTTTGCATGCATATATGCACGTGTGATTTTGTGTTCCCTTGTTAACACAACAACTATAGCAATAATAATGTATATGATTATTGCAAATTTAGCTTGTAAAATTTAAATGACAAAAAAATATTCTAATTTGCTTTACCTGCAAAAATAAACCATTTGTGCATCTGGAATATTGATTAAAAACTTAGCATTATAACTGAATGTCAGCAGTTATCATCACACTGCACATGTCAAAGGTCATGTCAAAGGTCACACTTTGCAAAGACTTACATTTTTTATTGTTGGCCTCATGGGCTTGTAATACACCTTTTAAAACATTTTTTATTCTGTTCAGAATGTAAAAGTCTAAATAATCATCTAACATTTAAGTGACTAATCTTAATGAGCATTTAAAGGGTTAGTTCACCCAAAAATGAAAATTCTGTCATTTATTACTCACCCTCATGCCGTTCCACACCCGTAAGACCTTCATTAATCTTCAGAACACAAATTAAGATATTTTAGTTGAAATCTGATGACTCAGTGAGGCCTGTATAGGGAGCAATGACATTTCCTCTCTCAAGATCCATAAAGGTACTAAAAACATATTTAAATTGGTTCATGTGAGTACAGTGGTTCAATATTAATATTATAAAGCGACGAGAATATTTTTGGAGCGCCAAAAAAACAAAATATCGACTTATTTAGTGATGGCCGATTTCAAAACACTGCGTCATGAAGCATCGGAGCCTAGATGAATCAGTGTATCGAATCATGATTCGGATCGCGTGTCAAACTGCCAACGGCTGAAATCACGTGACTTTGGCGCTCCGAACAGCAGATTCGACACACTGATTCATCTGCGCTCCGATGCTTGAAGCATTGTTTTGAAATCGGCCATCACTAAATAAGTCGTTTTTTTTTTTTTGGCGCTCCAAAAATATTCTCGTCGCTTTATAATATTAATATTGAACCACTGTACTCACATGAACCAATTTAAATATGTTTTTAGTACCTTTATGGATCTTGAGAGAGGAAATGTCATTGCTCCCTATGAAGGCCTCACGGAGCCATCGGATTTCAACTAAAATATCTTAATTTGTGTTCTGAAGATTAATGAAGGTCTTACGGGTGTGGAACGGCATGAGGGTGAGTAATAAATGACAGAATTTTCATTTTTGGGTGAACTAACCCTTTAATGTACAGTATGCTTGTTTCTGAAGCACATTGTGAGACTTTCCTTTAGTCCAATAGTGAAATGTAGGCTATCACTGTAAAAAAACTGAGGAAACCCGTTGCCTTAAACTCATTAAAGGGGTGGTTCAATGCGATTTCACTTTTTTTTAACTTTAGTTAGTGTGTAATGTTGCTGCTTGAGCATAAACAGTATCTGCAAAATTACAGCGCTGAAAGTTCAATGCAAACAGAGATATTGTCTTTTAAAGTTATGGCAGTTTAATGCCTACAAAAACGACTGGTTTGGACTACGAGTTTCTTCCCGGGTTGGTGACATCATAAACCCTGCAAAACGCGCCCCCGGGAACACGCAACAAAGTGGGCGAGGCCATGTCGCGCCGCATGTGGACGCGAGCAGCGCGACGCGTCAAAAGATAATAGAACCCATTATAATCTGTGATATTTTCTACACTGGATGCGGCGCTGAAGAAGCTTCTAGAATCTACACGAGTTCAATGCTGGATTTGCACAAAGGCTTTTACTGAAAGAAGCAGTTCCCACTTTAAAAGCAGAAGCTGCTGTTTATTGGCTTCAAACTGTAAGTACGTTTTATTGTTTGTACATGTCTTTTAAATGTATAGTTCTGTTGCTATTTTTGTTGCATCACGGACATAGACAAAGAGAAACTCGGGTTTGCTTCGCTAGCCAGTTATTCTAGAGCATGTCTCCAACAAACTTCTATGTTCATAGACAAACAGTTGTTCATGCTATAAATTGAACGCTATACCTTTACAAAAATGCTACTACTCATGTATTCGGCTACAGTAAAGCTTTAATCAGGATAAAACTGTATATTGAAAGCTAACAATCAGCAGTGACAGCATCTAAACACTTAAGACACAAGTACTAAATGAAATACCATTCATAAACATCCTTTAAAAGCCGCGATTGCGATTGACCCTCTTCATCTGGGTCTAATTCGGGCTCAATTTGATTCAGCAATATAGACGCCATTATGTACATTTTCCTAAGCGTGTAACAACGGATGGTAAGGGGCGTGTCGTTTCCAGACGCTTCAGCGAATCACGATGGCTCTGGATACACTGGACCTGCTAACCAATCTGAGCACATTGCATATTTTGGAGGGAGTGGCTTCATAGAAGCAGGAAGTCAAACGAGCCGTTCATATGAATCAGAATCAGAAAGAGCTTTATTGCCAGGTATGTTGTTTACACATACTAGGAATTTGTTTTAGTGACAGAAGCTCCACAGTGCAACAGAGTAACAGCGACAAGACACGACACATAATAAAAATAATAAAAAAATAATATACAAATTTACAAGATAAAGTGCAAAAAAAAAAAAGAAGCAAAAAACAATATATAATATAGACTATATGACAGTGGAAACAGAGGTGTAGAATAAAGGTAAAATATATGAAAAATACTGTTTTAAAAAAAAAAAAGCATTAAGACATGTTAAACTGCGCCCCAAAAACACAATCATGCCTAGAAAAAAAACTAAACTAAACTTAAATATGCTTAATTGAAAATATTAAGTTATGTGTACTTGAAAATATTAAGTTATGTGTACTTGAAAATTCCAAGTTATTCTGACAGTTATTGAAACAAAAGAAAATTGTGTTGTGATAACATTTTATTTTAAGTTGATGTCAATCTACTTAACAAGTTTTTCTGAGTTCTGTCTACTTAAAGGGTTAGATCACCCAAAAATTCTGTCATTTATTACACACTCTCATGTCGTTCTACACATGTAAAACGTTCGTTCATCTTCAGAACACAAATTAAGATATTTTTGATGAAATACAATGGCTCAGCAATGTCACCGTCACTTCTCAAGATCCATAAAGGTACTAAAAACATATTTCAAACAGTTGACTACAGTGGTTCTACCTTAATATTATAAAGCGACGAGAATACTTTTTGTGCGCCAAAAAAAATAAAAAAATAACGACTTTTCAACAATATCTAGAGATGGGCGATTTCAAAACACTGCTTCGGAGCTTTACAAATCTTTTGTTTTGAATCAGTAGTTCAGAGCACCAAAGTCATGTTTTTTCAGCAGTTTGATACACAATCTGAATCACTGAATCGAAACAAAAGATTCGTAAAGTTCCGAAGCAGTGTTTTGAAATCGCCCATCACTAGATAAAATTATTCTCATCGCTTTATAACATTAAGGTAGAACTCACCACTGAACTCACATGAACTGTTTTAAATACGTTTTTAGTACCTTTATGGATCTTGAGCGGTTCAGTGACATTGCTGGCAATAGAGGCCTCACTGAGCCATTGGATTTCATCAAAAATATAAATTTGTGTTATATAAATTTGTGTTCTGAAGATCAATGAAGGTCTTAGGGGTGTAGAACGACATGAGGGTAAGTAATAAATTACATTATTTTCATTTTTGGGTCAACTAACCCTTTAATTAAATTGAGGAAACCTGTTGCCTTGAGAAAATTAAGTAACCAAAACTTATTGTATACAGTGGGTACGGAAAGTATTCAGACCCCCTTAAATTTTTCACTCTTTGTTATATTGCAGCCATTTGCTAAAATCATTTAAGTTCATTTTTTTTCCTCATTAATGTACACACAGCACCCCAAATTGACAGAAAAACACAGAACTGTTGACATTTTATATATTCCTAATCAAGTCCAATCAGTATAATCAAACACAGCTGGACTCAAATGAAGGTGTAGAACCATCTCAAGGATGATCAGAAGAAATGGACAGCACCTGAGTTAAATATATGAGTGTCACAGCAAAGGGTCTGAATACTTAGGACCATGTGATATTTCAGTTTTTCTTTTTTAATAAATCTGCAAAAATGTCAACAATTCTGTGTTTTTCTGTCAATATGGGGTGCTGTGTGTACATTAATGAGGAAAAAAATTGAACTTAAATGATTTTAGCAAATGGCTGCAATATAACAAAGAGTGAAAAATTTAAGGGGGTCTGAATACTTTCCGTACCCACTGTATGTGTACTTAGAACTCACTTGTGACTGATTTGATGTAATCTCATTTTATTAATTTATTTTAAAGTCTTCACAAAAATTGTAGGCTAATACAATTCTTAAAAAAAATACAGAGTAGTAGAGTTTATTCCTCTACTTCCATAAACTGCACAAAAACTCTTCTCTGAGAATAGATAACATTTTAAATCGTCGATCTGTAATTACTTTAAATTTCAATACAAGAATTTAAGAAGTAGACTAGTATGTTGTAGGATTCGCGGTGGATTCCCAATACAGTGACTTGACTTTTAAAAGCAGGCGACTGGATTGGTTAATGGTTTCATATGAAGAACTGTTATGCTTTTTAAAATTGTTATGCCCTTAAACATCATAACAGTAATCTTTGCGCCAAACGTTTGTCCAAAAGCAGTGTAATGAGTCAGCTGTGCAAAGTGGCAGTGAATCTATGCGCGTTTTGCATAACTCCAATGCTCCCTCTTCCCTATTCCGATCAAACCATCACATGGTGAGTCGGCTCAATCTACTCATTCTTACTTAGCTTTGCGTGAGGTTCGTATTTAGTCAATTTGTTGAAATTTCAAAGGAAAAGTGAGTATGAAGCAAATATCATTTGAGCACTTGTATGTGATTTAGTGTGTGTTTGTGTGGTTTTTCAGATGGATTACTGACTTTGTATGAGAGGATGTTGAAGGATAAAACGTGAAGGTAAATAGCCGTAGTACTGGACTCGGCTAAAGATGACATGGGTAATTTTCTCTCATTCTTCATTCTCTCTTTCTTTCTTATTGGCTTGTAAGGTATTTTAGTAATGAATCAGTTTTTTTTAGACAATTCTTCAAATATGCTCAACATAACTGTCTCAGCTTTTCATTGATCTTGTCAGTTATATGGCAAAACTCTTTTATTTGTGAAAGTGAGAAAGGAAAGTAAAAAGCCATTGTGACATTTGAATTAAGGTTAACGGTTTTTACTTTTATGATTTTTTCAGTTTTGCTGTCAAAGGTCCTAATAAAAAATGACATAAACCATAACTTATTTATTTTAGTTAGTCGATGCTACAGATTCAATAAAAGGATTATGAAAAATTCCTCAAATTATTATGAAATTAGCGAGACTGCATAGTATATTTACAACAAAATATCCTCTACAATTCCACATAGAGGAATAATAATGCAATAAAAATTGATATATTCTGTTGAAAGAATCACATTCTCACTTTGGTCTACATCTTAGATTAATCACCCAAAAATGATCTATCCCCCCTAATGTCGATCTAAAATCATATAACTTTCTATCTTCTGTGGAACACAAAAGGGAAAATTCTGAAGAATCTTCTTGTAAATCTAATTGCATAAGGACTGAAGTTTTTAAGCATCAAAAAGGACACAAAAACAAAGCAAAAAACTATTATTAAAGTGTTCCATATGATGAGACTCCTTTGCAAATTCATGAAAAAAAAGATGTCCGATTTGTGAGCAAAACTGTTGTTTTAAGTTGGATATTTTCAATGAAATGATTAAAAAGCTTGATTTCTGAAGTTCCGCTCAATGACTCAATGATCGGTCGCAATGATAAATAGTTCACAGCAGGGGACTTACAGTAAAATAACATTTTGTCTAACATTCAAACTAAACTATTTTATTATTTGAAATATAGCAAAAGACCAAATTTTTATACCTTATTGAAGCGTGAAAGCTTCAGTACTAATTCATTTGTATCTGTATTCATAATATCTCATTTATTGTTCTGCAGGAGAATGTCAAATGGGTTATAATTTTTAATTACCCATATAATATTTTTGGTTTATATATTTGGGTGAAGTACTCCTTAAATATATTTTAGTATTTCTGCCTTATTTATGACACAATGATAGTAGATCATGTTTGAGAAGTCCTCAATGACATGTTGCACTTTCTATCCATCAAACAACAAACAAAAACATTTCTTATCTCTCTGACCTTCTGTGCTTCTACTTTTTTCAATCCTATCCACTTTCTCTCTCTTTCTGTGTGTGTGTGTGTCTGTGGTTTCTGTCACTGTTATCTTTGCTTAGGTCTGTCTGAAACCCAAGTGCTTCTAATGACACATTACCCAAGTGCTGTGCTCTGATAATGCCTAGCTCTCTCTCTCTCTCTCTTTCTTTGTGTGTGTGTGTGTGTGTGTGCATGTGCGTACATGCATACATTTGTGTGTGAAGGGGAACCCAGAGTGGTGGCTTCCCAGTTTAATAGCGATGTGGTTTAGGGTGGATATGAGAGAACTCGGAACGTATTTTCCACCTTTTGTCTTGCAGAGTTGCATGTATTTGCATCAGTGTGTTATGTGATAGTGTGCTGAGTTCAGCTGTTCTGTTTCATATACTAAAGTTTATTTGCCGTAATTTAGAACAACTGATATATATCAAATGTGTGGGTGTGTGCAATTCTCTCTATTAACTAGTTGCTTATTAGCATGCATATTACTAGGATATTGTCTGTTTTTAGTATTTATATCGCACATATTTATGCCATATTTTGCATGACCTTATTCTACATTCTTAATCCTACCCAATACCTAAACTTAACAACTACGTTACTAACTATTAATAAGCAGTAAATTAAGAGTTTATTGAGGGAAAAGTCATAGTTAATAGTTTGGGTTCCCTATACTAAAGTGTTACCATATATATATATATATATATATATGTATGTGTGTGTGTGTGTGCGTGTGTGTGTGTGTGTGTATGTGTTAAATATCATTTTACTTACTAACATTTAATTTCTGACAATGTATATTTCATATTCTGATAATATAGTGTAATTGCCTTTATAAGATAACTCTTCATGAATTGATGTGCTAAAATGTCTTAAATAAAAAGAATCTTATTTAAACTGCTTG
Organism: Anabarilius grahami; assembly: GCA_003731715.1. Lineage (NCBI taxonomy): Eukaryota > Metazoa > Chordata > Actinopteri > Cypriniformes > Xenocyprididae > Anabarilius > Anabarilius grahami. Next base: position 5,376,113 of record RJVU01036174.1, on the reverse strand, counting down.
TTTGTTTTTTTACATCCATCACATGTATTTATCGTAGTTTCAGCTCTGTGCAAATATCTAGTAACCTCTCATTTTTACACTTAGCGTAATTTCTCTCTCATGCTTCTCTTTTCCATTTCTTCTGAACATCATCAGCATTATTTTTTAACACTTTCCCTTGTATCATCTTCTGTCGCTCTTTTTCACACATCCATGCATCGTCATGCCCTGTCCATCACTGACAGGCTCTCCTTCACAATATTGACCCAATCACACAAACAGTAAACGAAAACACTTCCAGATCCCTCCCCTAACTGTCCTAAGAGGATATTTCTATGACATTAATGAGGTATTGTGGAAGGTGTGTGTGTGTGTGTGTGTGTGTAGCTATAGGGAAGTGACTTGTCGAGTTGTTTTCATTTCGTACTCCAGCTCTCTTACGCTAACCACTAACAAAGCGCACACATACACTACTTCTCCTTTTTTTTCTTTTTCTTTTGTATGATGTACTCGTGTTTGTGTATGTGCATGCAACACTTAGTTATTCCTTATTTAAGTGTATTTAACACATTCACAGTACAAAATGTGCTAAAAATACACTCATATTTCTAATAGACTTTGCAGAACTTCATTATAGGTATAGTGAGTTCAAAGCATCATGTATACTTAAAACTACACACACACAACTTGGAAACCCCCTCACAGGGGCTACTGTGTCTAATATCATGAATATTCCCTGATAACATGCATATGAATGTGTGTGAGTTGTTTGCTTTTGTATGACTATATTTATAGAAGCAGTACTGTCATTTAATGTACCACTATAAAATGAGTGATAACACTTGAACAGGTGTTGTGGAATCCCCTGACTGCATTGCCCTACACAATAACACACACACAAACACACACACATGTTTGGTTTTCATGTTTTATGGGGAGATTCCATAGACATGATGATTTTTATCTCCTAATCCTAAACCACCCATCACAGAAAACTTTCTGCAGTTTTACATCTTAAAAGCTGTTTCCCCCAAAAAAATGTCTCCACAAGGGCAAAGATTTTGGATATTGCAATCCTTGTAGGGACATTTTATCTCCATAACGAGGGTTTACAAGGACCACACACACACACGTACACGTACGTGTATGCACATATTCCACACCCCTGCAACACAATCACTCAAACAACTTTGTTAGACTTTTAAATAGACTTTATACTTAGTCTTTATAGACTATATACTGATTGGCCCTCATTCATACAACACGGACAGAGTGAATTTTTGTGGAAATAATTAATAAAGAAAAACTTTCTGGCATAAAAAGTGTCATGTGATCCTTTAGAAATCATTCAGATATGCTGATTTGATGCTCAGTAAATATTTCTTATTATTATCAATATTGAAAACAGTTGCTGCCTTTTTATATATATATATATAATTGTTTTTTTTTTGTAGAANNGAAACTGTCCTAGGTGAACAAAAAGGCTGATTTTCTTGAAAAAATTGTGTTGACACCAAACATTTGAATTGTAGTGTATGTAAAACATTTTTTACTTTTAATGTAAATTGTCAATTAGCCTTAAAATAGATTTTTACAGTTCTACAAATGACAAATATTCATGTGACATTTATGAAAGAGTGTTTTTAGGAATGATTCACAGAATTTCATTCTGATTTCATGAATGACTGCCATCATGTTTACGTCACATTCATGACAGCCGGAGTCATATTGCATGTTGAAATGTTCCTATTCTAAAATATTAGAGGGAATGTGTTTGAAATGACTCGTACAAAAGCACAGGTCTGTGAAAAAAATCAATGTTCGCTTTTAGACACCAGTGAAGAGGAGAAACCGGAAAGACTTGTGACCAACCCTGTCATTTACAGACCAACTTTCACTTTCATTTCACAGAATTCAGAGTTGCATCACTGTATAGATGAAGACACTGAAGAAATTAATATAGTGTAACGGAGTGACATGTTTAGAGATTTTCGAGCTGGTGATGTCCAGTGACCAATGACGAGTGGCCCAAATTGTGTTGCTTCATTTGCTGTCAGGATCATTTAGAGAGTAACAAAAGAGCGGACAGCAGCCTGGTGTTGGGGGTTCAGGGCAGGGGGTTTGCATGCGTGTGTGTGGCGGGAGTGTGTATCGGGAAGAATAATGAGCTCCATTTAGTCTTTTCATTCTGCTCTATTTCACCAGGTGAATGGAGCACAACACACACATACACAAACTGACTTAGCGCGGGAAGCAGAAGGCTTTTTACTTTTTAGCAACAAAACTACTCCAGCCCCCACGCATACATGTGTCTGCATTCATGTTCACTTTTCCTGTACTGTTTTGCTTATAAATATTCTTTATTATGTGTTTGAGCAATTATGGAATTTTTTTTCCCATAAGGAAATGAACACTACAAGGATATGTCATCATTCTCAGCAGGACCAGCAGTCACTGAACAGGCCCCTCTGGGCTTTCAGCTTTTACCGCAAGAGTGGTAGTTCTTGTTTTGCCCCTTGTGTAAAAGTGTATGTGTGCATGTGGGTGAACTGTACATTTAAGTTTCAGTTTGTATACGCATGTTGTATGTATTATATGTGGAAGTAATTGCCAAATTTTGGGTTTATTTTCATTTTTTAAACATTTGGTAAAATGATAGTCAAAAATTAAACGTTTGGTATGCATTTCTTTTGCGGAACATATTTTAAAGAATGTATAGGGAACCAAATAACATTGGACCCCATTGACTTCCACCGTATAAAAGAAAAGATGAAAAATGTAGAATACACACACACACACACTCACACACACACATATATACAATATTATTGATTTGACTGCACTGACACTTTTGGATGAGACCTGAACTAAGCTGATGATGACATCACTGTTTTCTGCAGAACTGCTTTATAGCTGAATTGAACTCATTCCATAATTGATGTACTTGACACAGTTATTGAACACTGAACTGATTTCAACTGAATAATGACTGTTCACTTTTGTTTTTTCAGCGCTGCTTTACTGCAAAATTAAATTGTTTGCATCATTGAATCATTATTTTCCTGTTTATCACTGTAAAGTTGCTTTGAAACAATCTGTATTGTATAAGTAAGCAATAAGGTACGAGAGGCTGTGCTGTATCGCGAATAAGTCACGGCTGAAGGGCGTTGTTAGGCACGACGCGAAGTGGAGTATTCACGATACAGCACAAGCCTTGAGTATTGCTTTTATAAAACGGTTACCACACAATATAAATATTAAAGCCAAAAATATATGCATCAATGCAACTTTCATGAAGTAAAATCACTAAAAGCCTTCCTTCCGCTGTAAAAGAAAGTCCCTGACCGTGAACAGCAACAGAAGTTACATTATTACGCCATTAGATGGCGGCAAAGACTGTCTTTATGAGTGTGTCAGTCAGTAGCGAAGACTTTTGCATTGAAAAGACTGAATTGTTGTGAACGCGGAACAAGACGCAACTGACAAATGCTTTGACTAGCGCTGTCAGTCACGGGAAAACCCCTTAACTGTTAAAAGGACAAGATAATACATCGGACATTTAAACAGATTTTTTATTATGAACATTGGACTGACCTGAAGGAAAATGCTAAATCTGAATGCAGGTAATAAACTCACTCACTCGATCTCTTTCTCACTGTATAATGTTGGGTGAAGCGGTGTTTTATCGTGAATAAAACAGCTATCGACCAATCAAAATCAAGGACAGGAACTAACCGTTTTATAAAGCGCTATATAAATAAAGGTGACTTGTCTTGACTTGAACTATCCCTTTAACAAGAAATTCATTTACCCCAGTATGTTTCCAAGTAGTAAAATCATTTGGGGTTTTTTTTTAATTCATAATTTAATAAGCTGGAAACTGAGTTTTACAAATGCATAGCATTTTTATATGTGACATCATATAAAAACAACCATAATAGAATCAAACTAAACACTGTGAGTGTAGTTAAATGCTTGGTATGTTTGATATGCCAATATATGCCAATGTTTGCGCTTTTTTATAAAAGAATATTGAGGGGAATTAATATGGAAATGTAGTAATTTGCTTTTTGCAATTTTAGTAATTTATTTCTCATGAGATTTTAAACAATAATGTATTTTTTTTATATAAAATTGTTTAAAATCTTTCAAATATATAAGAAAGTAAGAAGACTTTTGTTGATGTGTTTAGAACAGTAAAATCTGGAATCAACTCTTCATTAATTCATAAATTTTTTAACATAATATTTGAGGAACACAATGACACCCGTTTTGTAGAATGACCTAAATCATTTATGAGTTCATGAATTTGAAGTGTTGCTGTCTCAAATTACAGTAATTCTGACATAAACGCATTAGTCTCCAAACTGACATTTGAACTACAGTACTATAGGCATACGATTTTTTATTCTAACACTAATTTGCTCAAAGTAAACAGTAATGAAATACAATGACTATTTGACTGTATCAGAATCTGAATATATTTTCAGCTGATTCCAGTGATTTTTTTTTTTTATGTTCTTTTATTATCTTTGTTTCCTTGTTGTTCTTGCATCACTTTTGCCCTGCTTTGTATCTTTTCTCTTTGACCTACTTCTCATCTATGAACTGTTCTACTGTTGTTTTTGTATGTGTGTTTACAGTTAATATTGTTTTTCTGTGATTATCAGCCACTGGCACGCTGCTATATATGATTCTGCTCTCTCACAAACAAACGGTCAAACGTACGGATGCCAACACTGGGCCAAATCTGAGGACAGAGACAGTTTCTTCGGCTAATCACCCTCAGTGCAGCACTCCCTTGCTCGGCCCTCCTCCCTTTCTCCTCTTTCTTTTGCCTTTTTTCTCTCGCTTTCTCTTTATCTGATCAATCTGTGTAAGTTTGAGAGTGTCTGGTTGACAGCGGATCGTTTTGGGCAGGGGTCTGGTCCTGCGTTCTCTCCTCTATCGCTAATAAACCATCTGTCACCTCAATCCCTCGCTCTGTGTGTGTGTTTGTGACTTGGTTTTGGTTTGCTTTTGTTTACACTCATCAGCGCACTTTTGTCTTTATCTCACAGTGTTGCCTCATCGTTTCAACCTTTACCTTAACAGACAGATATTCAAAGCACGTCCTTCATCTTCTATCTTCCTCATGTTTCCGCTGTTCTCGTAATTCTGTCAGAGATCAAATGATCAAAGAGATCTTTAAAATTTCATTAAAGCTTGTTTAGAGTTTGAGTCTGTCTACTTTGGCATTATGTTTTGAGCTGCACTTGTAGAAGAATATATGGCATCTTTTTAAAGTTTGATTTCAAAATTAATACTTTTATTCAGCAAGGATGTATTAAATTGTTCAAAAGTGACAGTAAAGTCATTAATGCTACAAAAGAGTTGTATTTTCTAATATATCAAATAAATTCTGCTCTTTTAAACTTTCTATTCATCAAAGAATCCTGATGGTTGTCATCTCCGTTTCCAACAAAATATTAAGCAGCACAACCATTTTCAACATTGATAATAATAAGAAATGTTTCTTGAGCAGCAAATCAGCATATTAGAATAGTAATGATGCTGAAAATTCAGCTTTGCCTTCAAAGGAATAAATGACATGTTGAAATATATTTAAATTGAAAACAGTAATTTTAAATTGCAATAATATTTCACAATGTTACTGTTATTAATGTGGTTTTGATCAAATATCAAGTGTCTGGATTATGTGCACAAGTTTTGTAGTAACCATGTTGGAAATTGTGAAAATGTCCAGATTTAGGTTACACTTCATTGCGTTTAATTGCATGTAATTTTGGCTGATTTGAAAGTTTCTGTCTTATTTAAAACATTTAAATCTTTAATGCTGATTTCCATACTTAGCATACTTTGGATAATAAACTGCATCATATTAGTCAGTCAAATGAATGTATGTTTAAAAAAGAAAAGAAAAGGATAAGCTATTATCATTACTTGAAAATTCTGTCATCCTTTACTCACTCTCATGTTGTCTTCTTTGCATCAAAAAACTAAATTTTGCGTACTGTGTAGGTCCCTCTTTTCCATAGAAATGAATATGAACTGGAGCATTCAAGCTTAAAAAATTACCATAAACTTATTTTAAAAGTGGTCCATATGACTCACTGCATATTCCATGTCTTCCAAATCCATATGATAGATTTGTGTGAGAAACAGACTAAAGTTTTATTCATCTTTCCTTCTAGCAAGTTTGAAATTTTGGAAGGCAGATCCTTGATTTGAGTGAGTTCAAAATTGCAAACCAGATTCAAAACACTGTCAGAAAAAAGATACTGGGGAAGTACCCTTTTAAAAGGTACACCTATAGTGCATAGTACCTTAAAGGTACACATTGGTACCAAAAGTGAATATATTAGTATCTAAATGGTACATGTTAGAACCTTTTTAAAAGGTACCATCCCAGTGACAGCTTTTGTACCATTTTTTTCTCAGAGTGAAAAATGATTTGTTTGTGATTCTCTACTTCTCTCATGAACTTAAGCTAGGCTGAATGTCAAATTTTAGTAAGTAACATATTTGGGTGAGCTGGTGCTTTAAAAATGATTTTTCAAAGCTTTATTGAACATTAATTTGACATATACTGTATGCCTATGAATATAAACAAATGTGTTGCTGATTAATACCATCAAAGCTCTGAAAAGTCCTGACAGTATGTTTCGATATATAGTAGATTAAAGGGGACCTATTATGCCCCTTTTCACAAGATGTAATATAAGTCTCTGGTGTCCCCAGAATGTGTCTCTGAAGTTTCACCCTAAATACCCCACAGATCATTTATTATAGCTTGTCAACTTTGCCCCTATTTGGGTGTGAGCAAAAACATTTTGGGGTTTGTGATGTCACCAACCCGGGAAGAAGATTATTGTAGTCCCTACCAGCCGTTTATTGTAGTCCTTAAAAAGTGATTTCTGTAAAAGAAAATATTTCCCTTTGCATTGAACTTTGAGCGTCGTAACTTTGCAGATGTCGTTTAAGTTATGATGTGTGTGTATGTATGTATATAGCTCAGTGGTTAGAGCATGGCACTAGCAATGCCAAGGTCATGGGTTCGATCCCAGGGATTGCACATACTCCGATACAAATGTATAGTATAATGCAATGTAAGTCGCTTTGGATAGAAGCGTCAGCCAAATGCATAAATGTAAATGTAATGTAATTCAGTTTGTTCACTATAGTTAAAAAAAAATGGTAATAAAATATGACAAGATCTCAGAGTTAAACTGTGTCAGAAAATATTAATCTTAATTATGTCAGATTAGAGCTGCACGATTAATCATATCGCAATCGCGATGTCAAGCTTGTGCGATTATATGACGCAAAATGCTGCGATTTTATGAAATAAAATAATAATAATTTAATAAATAAATACATGTGTGGACACGACAACCCATTTTCTGAGAGCTGTTTGCCCATTTTATACACCGCTAATAAAAAGAAGAGCAGTCAGTTTCAGTTTAGGCAGTGGCACGTGTCACGACTTTTCCCGGTGTGCAGCGCAGAGAACGCGTAAAGATGGATGCGGAGCAAACGGTCACTGAACTGGCGGCAAGAAAAAACGCGACCTCTGTTATATGGCGATATTTTGGCTATAAGATTATAAACCCAGATTAGTAGTGGTTAAACGGATCGTTGTTGATCCGTGATCCGTACGGACCAAGGCCCACGGTTCGGGACGCATGTGATTCGCGGATCAATTGCAACTTTAACCGCAATAGAGTGAAAGGTTATCATTTGAACGTGTTTTGTCTTGCTAGTTTACACATTAAATAGATATAAATCCATTCCAGCGCGCTAGAAGAGGCAAAAGAGGATTTAATTCGGTATCGCATGCAGCAGTGTTAGCAGTGCGCACAGAGAGAGAGAGAGAGAGGCGCGTTATAGCCATAGACTGTAAAAAAATAGGTTATAGCTCGCGAACTACAAATTGATTTCTCTTTCGGGTCCTCAATGCACTTGGATGGACACATACACGCATTATGTCAATCAAAATACCCCTCTCGGCAAGTATTCTCGTAAACACATTCGGTTATGTCTTAATTGAACGAGGTGAGAATTCGGATGCGTATCTATCGGATGTGTGCGTGCATAGGGTCTTACTCTTAAAGTGACAGCAACCTATAAATACCTGCTGTTGTCTGTCATGTAAATCAAACAACAAAACACAGCTTTAACAAAGATTAAAGGAGCTGTATGTAGGATTGTGGCCTAAACTGGTACTGCAATCACTATAAAAATACTGTAGAGCGGTGTATCCCCTCCCCCTACCCCCTGACTCGAGGTTGCCAGATGAGCTGCAGGATTCAGCAGAAACGTAGGCTGCTTCAATGAGCTTCCAATGGCAAGTGACGAACAGACGTACACAGTAAGTTTTTTTTGTGTTAATTCTGTTTATGCAATAAAAAAAAATCTGAGAAAAAAAAGGATAATAGTAAAACAAAACAAAAATAAACAACAAAATAAAAATTCCTTATTTTTCAATACGAAAAAAAAATCGATTTACAAGTACTAAAGTTTTTGTCATAAGTAGGCTAACAAATAACCAAAACATTTGCCACAGCAATTATAACGCGGGACAAATTCAATATCACCAATGGCTATCACAGGGTTGTTTTCAGTTCCCTCAGAAAATATTGTTAGAGTAACTAAATTACATTAGCAATGGTCATACGGGTCAACTTGCAGCATGTGTAACTTAGTCCACGATATACGTGAAGAACAAATGACGAATCATTTTTACTGAGGTAACATTAGGCTTCTGTCTCAATTGACCCTTCGCAAAGACCCGCCCCCCTTAGTTACTGTTGCTTTGTCCGACAAGCCGTGGCGCTGTCACGCCACACGCAGTGAAAAATACATCGCGGAGCAAAGAGGACACTTACAACATGTCGACAGGCAAGACAAAGCAGGTTACTTATGATATTAAACAAAGTCCCAGCTTTCAAACTGTGTAGTTATTAAAGAAATTCAAACAATAAAAACCGTTTTGTGGCTCTTTAATATGTCTTGACCATGGTCGTGACAGATTGCTGTAGCGCCTCAGCTCAAGAGGCTCGTTAACCGATCATCTCTTCCTACTAGTCCATTTATAGCATCAAATAAACATGAATGAACATCAGAATGAATGTTGTTTCAAACGCGGAAAGACGTCAATATGCACAATTTTTCAAGTTTAACTCCACCGAGGTTAATCTTCTAACTACTGGCTGCTTTGTCGGACAAAATGGCGGATGCGGCGTTCTGATTGGTTAGATCGCTTGTCAATCAAACCCCTGGCGAAGGGCGTGCTAATGTTGTTTTCTCAGCGTCTCAGCATAATGACAGAGCATACGTCCATGTGAGCTAACGTTATGTTACTTTGCACAAACATGCATAACTTTGTTCGACTGTCATGAATATATGAAATGTCCATTGACATCAAGTACAAGTTAGCCAAGCATAGATGAATCTTACCT
>RJVU01036174.1:5351443-5366493 GCA_003731715.1 Anabarilius grahami | reverse complement strand
TTATTTAATTTTGTAAAAATATTTTAATTTGAAAACGCTGTGCATTTGTTTGTTTTTGTTGCTATTTTGAGTTGAGAAATACACATTTCAGCATTATCAGTAATCTGTGTGTGCATTTTCATTGAGAACCAAGCAAGATGACTCATGATACTATTTGTTTAGTATATCGCTATCGCATATCGCATATCGCAATCGCAATATTGACCTCAATAATCGCAATATGACATTTTCCCCAAATCGTGCTGCCCTATGTCAGATATAACACTTAAGCAAAACATGGTCAGGTTAAAGTGTCTGAATAATTTTTATCAATTTTACTGGTAGTCCACTGTATGAAGAAGTTTTGGGTATGATATGTCATAGTTTACTTTATTTTGCTATCCTCACTTACATAAATGAACTATAGTGTCCTGCACCCACTAGTAAAAATATATAAAAAAAGTCTGAATAATTTTTGGTTTGACTATATATAAATATATATACATACATATACACACACACACACACACATACACTGCTGTTCAAAAGTTTGGGATCGGTAAGATTTTTAAACGTTTTTATCTCTGTTTTAAGTCTCTTCTGCTCACCAAGGCTGCATTTATTTGATTAAAAATATACACACAAAAAACAGTAATATTGTGAGGTATTATTACAATTTAAAATAACTGTTTTCTATTTTTATACATTTTAAAATGTATTTTTTTCCTGTGATGGCAAAGCTAAATTTTCAGCAAATTACTCGTCTTCAGGGTCACATGATCCTTCAGAAATCATTCTATTATGCTGATTTGCTGCTCAAGAAACATTATTATTATTATCAATTATAATTTTTTCAGTATTCTTTGATGAATAGAAAATGCAATAGAACAGCATTTATCTGAAATATCTTAATAAAAAATAGCATTTATCTTTTGTAACATTATACAAACTATAAAATAGTTATATTCATAAGTTTGGGATCAGTAAGATTTTTTTTGAAAGAAATTAAAGATTAAGTCATGGTTGTGAAATGAGTTAAATCCATCTGGCACTACAGCAATACATCTAAAATATGCATACAATATATACAGATGTACTTACCATATGTAACAGTCAGTATATGTTGAGAATATCTCCATGATCTATCATAAGATTTCCCCCCCAAACAGCTGTGTATGCGTCAAATGTCGTTTTTTGTACACATTGTGGTTTGGATGATGTTATTGGAAAGTTAAAATAACAGACAAACATGTTTTATCTAACTCCTCGCCTCCTCCCCCTGTTTTTTTAAATTTTTTTTATTTTAATAGTTATTAATTATTTGTAGTACCATCATAAGCAGAAGAATCATTAGACAATAATGGGTAATTGTTCATCATGATTTTAATTAATGTTCGGGTTACATATTTTGTGACAGTCTTCTAGATCTTTCACACAAACACACACACACACACACACACATAGACTTATCATGGCAGCTCAGAGGCATTGTACCTGCCAGTGGAATGGGGAGTGGCTACTAGGCCTGACCACAGAGGAAATCAGCCTATTGTAATCTTCCCAGTGGGTACATGTGGATGTGTATGTGTGTGTGTGTGTATGTGTATGGGTGGGTAAGTCAGAGAAGAGTGAGCCAGAGAACGAGAGAGAGAGTGCGTGAGTGAAAAAATAAGGAAAAATGGTGCTGCTGCAACATCCGGCTAATAATTTATTGTGACAGGTCGAACGAACTGAATTTATGTGCCAATCTACTTGCGACACAGAGATGCCCTGTTGAACACAGAGAGGAAAAAGAGCTGTGACTCAACTGAGAGATATGAAAGAATGCCAGAGTTACTCTTGACACCACATGTCAACTTGTTTTCATTCATATACCCTATAGACTCGCATGCAAATCAATTCAAATTGGAGACATACGTGAATACGTTTCTAATTGCTTTGCGCAAGGTCTTTGTATGTCAGCTGCACTGAAGGTGGAGTTTGCATTGAGGTGCCTGTGCATGTTTATGTTGGCTTTGATTGTGTCATCATGTAAACTAACCATTGACAGGTAAATTGGTCAGAGCTGACTTTAACCGCATTGACCATCCTGCAACATAATCTTGCAGGTGACACTGAGCTCTTAAACCCGGTTAGAAACATTAGATAACTGGGGATAATTTAGTTAGATTTGTGATGGATTTTCCTAAAGATATCATTGTTGTAGAATATCAGTTCTGACTATGCAAATTATTCCATGACTTTCAGAGCGGTCAACATTTTTAAAGCACTTTATATGGGTAATTTATAAGGTTTATCATTTTTAGGCCCTTAGAACAGTTAGCAAGAAGTCAAACAAAAGTAAACAAATCTTTTAAACTACATTTTTGTCATATACTTTGTAAATATGTATTAAAGTAAATAAATAATAATTTATGTACAGTTAATGTCCTCAGGCTAACATGACCTTTGTTTGCAAGTGTTTATTTGGTGCCAGTGGGACATATACTTTTATTATATAATGTATTACTATTTATCTATTTATAATTACAAATAAATCTTAAAGGGCACCTGTTATGCCCCTTTTCACAAGATGTTTTGTGTGTGTCCCTTAAATGTAAATGAACCGCTGCTCCTGGCCCCCTTTCCAAAAGAGGGTGGAGCTTTAACAGCTCGCACTTCGGATCAGTGTTGCCAAGTCCGCAGTTTTCCCGCGGAATTGGGCTACTTTTACACTGTTGCTGCGGGTTTTTTTTCATGTCCACGGGTTGAAGCGACCTCAAATAACATGATATTTAGCCCCTGGAATGCGACTTTTACCTGGGGAGCCCTATCAAAAACACGGATTTTACCCCCCGGAACGCGATTTTTACTGTGGGACCCCCTGTGAAACGCAATTGGGCTAGTTTTGAGTAGCAATTGGCCGGGTTTTGTTTTGGAAACCTGGCAACCCTGGTTGTTGAGTATCCGAAGCAGGGTTGCCAGGTTTCCAAAACAAAAACAGAAACCCTTCAACCCGTGGACATGAAAAACAACCCACGGCAACAGTGTAAAAGTAGCCCAATTCTGCGGGAAAACCGCAGACTTGGCAACACTGTCAACAACAATAAAGATGGAGAATCTCACACGCAGCCAAAATGACAATTGTCAGTAACAGTGCTCAGCCTTACATTGTTCAAACCGGAGTCGGACACTGATGGAGAGACTCGGGAAGACTTTACAGCTTATAGAATGCATCTGGACTTTTCTGAATGGTTAGTGGATAAATGTGCTGGCAAATAAACATAGCCTTATTTTTACAGAAAATGTACACAGTTTTCAAGAAAATCACCTTCTACAATGTTCTTTACAAATGTGTTGTTACACAGTAAACAAGGTTTAAAATAAAAGACAGACATCTGGTCTCTAAGACAACAATAGCTTTAGCCGCATTTGTTGTGGAGCTGGCTAACAGGCACATCGACTGAAATGGCAATTTGCTCAAAAATCATAAAAAAATAAACAGTGTGACACTTACTTCTTCTGGAGGTGAAGCTGGATCACAAAACAGTTCGTAAAGACCATCCTTGAGTAACAACTTTTAGCAAAAAGCCTGCCTTGTATTGCCCCTCGTTCGCAGAGCAGTCTGGAGTGAAATGATTTGCACAGACATAAACGAATTTAGGTATATTTTGGGGTGCATTGCTCTCAAAAGTAAAACTAATCCACTGCATCCTCTGTGGCTCAGATGTTGGGAGAAAATTAAGTCTCTTATGTTCACGCTTACATCCAACAGAACACAGGGATTGCTTACGAGACATTTATTTTGCTAAAACTGCTCGAGCGCGAAGAAAATGGCGCGCAGCGTACAACTCGCTGAGGGCGGAAACTGTGGTAATGCAGGACTGTCAGTCAGCGTCCATGGGCGGGGCCAGAGCAGTGTGACGTCACACTGCTCAGAGAATCAAAACGGCATGTCTAATGAGACGGTTTAGAAAAAAGAGGAGTGGGTGGATTTTTATCATTGTAGGGTGGTTGTTTTCACACACTGCCAACACATTTATGTCCAAACACCATGCTAAAGTGGATTTTGCATAATAGGTGCCCTTTAAGTAATTTTCAAAAGTTTGGGGTTGGTAATATTTTTAAATGTTTTTGTTAAAAAAAAAAAAACAATTACTCCAGTCTTCAGTGTCACATGATCCTTCAGAAATCATTCTAATATGCTGATTTGGTGCTCAAGAAACATTTCTTATTATTATCAATGTTGAAGACAGTTGTGCTGCTTACTATTTTGGTGGATATATATTTTTTCAGTTTGACAAATAAAACAGCATTTATTGTAACATTATAAGTGTTTTCACTGACATTCCGATCAGTTTAATGCATCCTTGTTGAATAAAAGTATTCATTTCTTTAAAAAAAAATCTATTGAATGGACTATATTAAATATTTCAGTAACACTTTATTTTAGGGTCTTTTTACTAGTTGCTTATTAGCATGCATATCACTGGAATATTGGCTGTTTATTAGTGATTATTAAGCACATATTAATGCCTTATTCTGCATGACCTTATTCTACATTCTTAATCCTACCCAATACCTAAACTTAACAACTACTTTACTAACTATTAATAAGCAGTAAATTAGGAGTTTATTGAGGGAAAAGTCGTAGTTAAAAGTGAATACATGTTCCCTATACTAAAGTGTAGGGATACATAATAATATAATATAATATAATGCTTGCTTACTATTGTGGTAATAATAAAGTTTAAAAAAGGCCATTGAAATGTGCGTAATTAAAAACATGCGTAATATGTACAAAACTCTACATTTATATATATATATATATAGTTTTTACATTAAAACCCCCAAACATTTTCTTAAAATGTTAATCATGGGGGTCAGATCTTCCCTTCCAACCCACCCTGTAAACTGCACCCTGAGTTCTGATTGTAGGTCGATTAGAGACATATGTGATGTCATTATTGAGCTCGGAAACGTTCCACACACCATGTTTCCAATACAAAGGTCACATTCGAGGGGGGTGTATGAGTGGAAGGAACTCTTTGCACCTGTGTTTTTGTTTTTTGGTGTCACTTTGGGGTGGTGATACACCCCCCACCACTGCCACCACCACATCATCGTTCTTTCTTTCTTTATTTTTCTTTCTTTCTTTCTTTCTTTCTTTCTTTCTTTCTTTCTTTCTTTCTTTCTTTCTTTCTGTCTCTCTCTCTCTCTCTCTCTCTCAGACAGAGAGCAGGTGTGGGGGGTTTTGGGGGGCTGTGCTCCTGTTCTGAAAGTCTGCTCGTGTCTCTTCATTGACAGGCCTTTCCGTTCCTGTAACCCACAGCGTTCACACACACACACACACACACACAAACACACATTTAGTGAACAGATGCTTGCACAAAAGAACATCAGCTGACACAGTAGCAAAACTCTCTTTAGACAATAATTCTCTGTTTCTCATCTCTCCATTTTTCTTCCTCCCTTTCCCCTTTTAGGCACCCTCTTTAACTTTGTATAATTTTAACTAAAGTACTTTTAGCCGGAAAAAAATAAGATGACAGAACATTTTATATTGGGTCATCATCATCTCTCTTTATCTGAAAACCACCCTATTCTGAACACATATCTAGATCTTTCTTACAGTAAATCAACGTTATGTGTGGTTTAGGGTTGTGATATTATTCTAGTGTACTGAACCATGAATAGCCCTCCAGCTCGTCACTAGCGCTGTGTCAGTGTATATTTGGCACCACTGGTGTGTTTTTGGGGCTGAATGTGGGTGTGGGGAGGCCAGTGAGCAGGTGGTCAGGATGGGGGATGTGAGAGCTGGGCAGCTGTAAATTTAGGCCCTGGTCTGAGCCGGGCCTCCGCCTTCAACAGCCACACAGGAAAAGCGATATCCTCAAGAGACTCAAGCAGAGTTTCTGCACCTCAAACATACACATATACATGTTCAAATGCTGGTATAAACCCATAATGTTCTTTTTTTCTCTCTTCATTTTCTCACCCACACAGACACACAGGGGGAGCATCTGTTAGGGCTAGAGCTGGAAAGTGTTTCCATCAGTGTGAAGCCCTGGGGGACTGACAGCTCTCTACAAAACACCTCGCTTAAAGATCTCAAATTCACCCTCAAAAACAGTCAACACATCAGTATGAACAAATAGATGTTTTATCTAATGTGGCAATTTGTGTGTGTGATGGTGTGTATAGGCATTCAGGGAAAGCATTCCTAAGATAGCCTGAGAGAATACAGTTGGTGGCATTTGCATATCCCTTACTACAAACCCTGATAAAGAGTTAATAGGTCACTCCCGATTCTCTCCATTCACATTGAGCCTTTATCATTTCTTTATGAGTTATACAGAACCATTTGAATACTATTGTAGTTATCTCACTGCCTGCAAGTGTTTGAGTGAATACTAGTTGAGATGGCTCAGTGGTCTATGGAAAATGGCTGCCTTCATTTATGTGGGTGTGTGAAGTTGTTTCTTCACAACTGGATTAAGGTCACAATTACCCATCATAGGCCTATAGGTCTGAAAAAGTATTTGGTTGCCCTTTGGACCAGTATTTTAAGCCACACTTAAAAATGTATGAATGTCTTTGGATTTTGTTATAAAGAAAACCAAACTTGAACATCAAGTGGGATTTTCTTTAAAGATAGCACACACTTTTTTGGATGACTTATTACTTATTTAAGACTTACTAAAGTCTTCAAATACTTTCATTTAATTTAACGAAATGCTATACAGTGGCACTAAACTGATTAAATAATAAAAATCAATTACTATTTTAGTTTTTCATGTAATTTGGCATCAAATACAGAAAGTGGTTTCATTTTGATCTTATGGACATCTGCTCAAGTGAATAGATTTGATTAAACATTGAGGAACAAGCCATTCAAACTCAATGGCTTTAGCAAATAAGTGGAAAAGAAACTATAAAGCCAGAGATATTTTTTCAAAAACACACTTTATTTACAAGGCAGTTATAAAAGTTTGTATAAAAAAAATGTATGAAAAGTTCATAATCAGTGTAAAAAAAAAAGTGTTTGTACTTGAAGCTAATACAAAAAGGCAGCAAATAACAAAAACGTTATTGCTAAATGCTTTTGATTGGACACTGCAATCTTAGTATCAAAGGCTGATTGAAATATCAAAAACAAGCCGACTAGGTATAAAAGCAACAATCATTTCAGTGTTTCAAAAAGTAAAAAATACCAAATGTAAATCTGATTACAAATTGACATTAAAAAAAAAAGTGTTTAAGAAAAAATGATCAAGAAATGTTTCATCATCTCAAAGGCAAATTTGTTACCATTTAAACCCTTGACTTGAAAATGCTTGGTAAACCTTGTTTTTCCTATTTAGCTAATACAAAAACTGTAAAAAAACAAACACTTTTTGTTCTGTTGAAATCTTTTGCATAGTTGATCTAAAACCTGAAATAGTGCTAATACAATGAAAGCTCAACGTTGTGGTTTCGATCTTGAACGCTTTTGAAATGGCAACACTACTAAACTGACAGAGTACCTTTTTACGCTAGATACATCACCTAAGATCTACATTAGGCAAACTTGCATTTTCAAACTTGGCAAAGTCATTTTTAGGCATTGGGCATGGTTTGTTTTGGCCATGAATACATAACAGTGCTTTTAGGCATTTGGCTGAAATACATACGAAATACATATCTCTGCAAGGGCAGTTCTGTGGGACTCCCACAGATACGGAGTACAAATCTTGTCTAGTTTTAGGTGTATGATTCTGATAATGCTAGGAGGACACGCTCCTTACAATTAACACACATTTAGCGATTAAGAAGTGAGCAATACTGGGGTCAAACACTGGCAAAGGCGCCCATCGTAGTTAATTATTATTCTTAATACAAAATAATAATAAATTACTGCAAATTGTTCCTTATATTAAAATCCATAAAATTAGAACCCACATAGAGAATTCATTTCCCATATATAATACAAAATATATAATACAATATTATTAAATTGAAATCAAAAAAGGTAGAAAAACAACATGTAAAATGTCTTTGGTTGCTTGAATCAAATAAGCGACGGCACAGCTTAAACAATGGCGACTAACATCAACCGTGCAGTCTACAAAATGGCTTTGAGCCTCTCCCAAATAATGTACCAGAAGTGTAGGAGTGTTCCTCTTTTACTTCTTTTCAGAATGATTGTCTTCTTTCACTCTCCCTCCTTCTTCTTCCCTTTCTATTTTTGTCTTCGTCTCATTCTATCTGTCTCTTTACATGACCAGTGCTCGTGAAGAATAATTGCTGAGGTATTTGTGCGTGGCTTCAGAGGGCATCGTCTGCTCTTCCGTCTTCCCACAAAGCACCTGTTCCCATGTGCTCAACTGCTGCGAGAGAGAAAAGGAGAGGAAGTAAAGATGGAGAGAAGTAGAAAAAGTCAAAGATGAAGGTGATTGGTCAGGTTTTGCATAGCATACGCTTCAGTGTCTAATAAATCATAAATTTACAATTTTATGGCACAATTGAGCACCTGGAGTCATAAAATCAATATGTGCTACAACAAAATGAGCTATAAAGTTTTACTAAACAACTACACACTTTCCGATGGCCAAATGTTTTGAATGGGTGTATCATGGTGGATATTATACCTGCAGAGGACTTCCCATGGCTCTGCGGGGCAGCTGGGCGGCTTTGTGTCCGTCCTCAGTTTTCTCTGCATTGGGAAGCATCAGCACAGAGCTAGTCAACAGATCCTATAAGTCCCAAAGAGAAGTCGTCACATATCAAAATAATGCTGATAAATGAAATTTATTTACATAGGCGGAGATCAACGTACGTATACGAACAAAACCAAGACACTCACAGGCATGTCATGGGCGGAGCCACTGGAAGGGAACAGCTGGGTGTGGAGATCTTGCTCCTCCCACTGCAGACAAGCCGACTCCACCTATAGATCAGAATCCATTATTAACGATATACAAATCCACCACGCATAAATTACCGTGTATTGCTTTCATAATCATCCTACGTATAATATCAAATGTCCAATTCACACCCCCACTCTTACACAGACGGTTCAGGCAAGTTTGACTGCATACTGATATTACTAACAAATTCAAATAGCGAACTACAGACAAGAAGTTTTTACATTTCTGCTATTTGAATATCACATTGAGATGTATTCAAATGAAGGGGCGCACATTAGCCCAAACTGACCTCCTGTTTGATCTTCTTCAGGGGGGGCTGGTCCAGATGCACCCCCCCGACGCTGATCTCACACTCCTGAGGCTCCTGTTTGATAGTACCAACCACCCCAGAGTCCAGTGAAGGGCTGTGGGCCTGGAACCAGAATAGAGTCTTGAATAAAATATTCCAAAGTAGTGATGCATAATGTATCGGTTCCATATTGGTTATTGGCTGATGTTAAAGGGATAGTTCACCCAAAAATGAAAATGATGACAGAATTTACAGTTCCAAACCTGTATGAATTTCTTTGTTCTGCTGAACACAAAGGAAGATATTTGGAATAATGTCAGTAACCAAGCAGATCTCGCCCCCCATTGACTACCATAGTATTTATTTTTCCTACTATGGTAGTCAATGGGAGGGCAAGATCTGTTTGGTTACAAACATTCTTCCAAATATCTTCCTTTGTGTTCAGCAGAACAAAGAAATTCATACAGGTTTGGAACTGTAAATGATGACAGAATCGTCATTTTTGGGTGAACTAATCCATATTTAAATGCTTTTTAAATAAATGTATTGGATAAAATTTGATATTTATTGGATAAAAC
The DNA here is from genome assembly GCA_003731715.1 of Anabarilius grahami. NCBI lineage: Eukaryota > Metazoa > Chordata > Actinopteri > Cypriniformes > Xenocyprididae > Anabarilius > Anabarilius grahami. Next base: position 5,356,759 of record RJVU01036174.1, on the reverse strand, counting down.
TGGATGAAATGCTCATCTATATATATATGTGTGTGTGTGTTTCTCGTGGAAACTAAGGAGTCTCACCCTTTTCAACGGTCCGTATTTGGAGTCTTGCATTGTCAGTGTGGATTTGAATGGGGTGGGTGTGCGAGGAGAGCACTCCATGATAGAACGCCTCAGGTTGGGGGTCCGGAACCTGAATCAGAACGCCCATATATGCATTATGAATTATTTAGTGTTTTATTAGAATCACATTAAATCAGTCATTTGATTTACCCTGTGATTTTGTGATTATGAATCAAATAAAGAACCATTACAAATGCAAAAAGTATTGAAAGGGGCCCTTACAGCTCATTTTCCTTCTGAGGCCGAAGAGCAAGGTCTTGCTGCAGTGCTTTCTGGGAGCAGACAGGTGAGGGCGTGACCGGTAAATTTTGACTGTCTGAATCTGGGCTCACTGATGCATTAAAGAACTACAACAAAGGAAAGGAAGACAACAATGAGATATCACTGAAAACCACATATTTAACATTCAAAGATGTAGGAGGGACCTCTAACCGGGGTCAAAATCAGCATAAATTTAAAAAATGAGTTTCACATATGATTCATCATGCACTACTGTAACTCGGCTAAAAGCATTATGGTAGCTTGATGTTATGGTACTGTACGATCAGAGCAACACTAGCATGTAATGAAAAACACTGCAAATATTTGCTAAGCATAAAATTGTCAAGTGCAACATAAATATCTGTCAAAGTAAATTAAAAGTGATTGCATGCAGCGTTCATTAGACGTTCCTTTCAATTTGCCCCTGGCAATCAAGAAAAGAAAGCAGCATTCCTTCATGAACAATAAACTCAAATGATTTCTGATATTAAAGTCAAATGCTGTCTTGGTTATGTCTGATATCACAAGGAAACTAATTCACTAAAAACAACCAAGCACTGATTGCAGAGTCATTCCGAAGGGATAAAAAGTGTAAGAGGGTCATAAAAGTGTAGCACTAAGAGCTGATGTAATACAATCTAAGACTTTTTCCTTAGCACACACATTATGACACCCTAAAAAAAAAACACTTGTGGGCGTTATAAATGTGGGTTATGTATGTTGACGACCTTTAGATGAATCCTACGCATGTTGACTAATGCAGACTGATTTGTATTAGTATGAAGAGATTGATTCATGGTGCTGATTGAGTTATTGGGTGACTGATTGATTATTGCAGAGAAGTTTCAGACTACCTGGGAGGGAGAAAAAGGCAGGTGTCTGATGGCTGAAAGTTTGGGCGTAGAGCAAAGAAATGTGCTGTCATCGTTGTGGGTGGGCGAACCCTGATTGGATTGAGCCTCCGTTTTAGGCAACCTCCTATCAGAGTGTAAGTTGGCCCAGATAGACGGGGCCTGAGAAGACGAAATCACATGAGGACACCGAGGGTGTCAGGTAACTAAACGCAGGCTATCAGCTGAAGGTCACGGTTCCATTTAGATCTAATATAGGATGCTTTTACGGTCTCTTACCGAATCAATAGCATCAATGAACTCTGGTAAACTGGAGCTGGAGTCATTGTTTGGGCTGTTTGTGTTGCCATGGGCGCTTTCTTCTGGAAGGCATCCCTGGTCTAGGGATGGAGCCGGGACTGAAACGACCACGCCGACCGAGGTGTCCGTCAAAGAGCCTCTGTTCCACCCACTGAAGCCACTCATGGAGATCTGCTAGAGAGAGCAGGAAAAAAAAAAAGAGTAAGTGGCAGAAATTAAGCAAAATAAAGAGAGGGATGCATGCAGGAAGAACAGTCAGAGAGAAAGGGAACTTGTTGAGTTGAATGATGTGAAGTGTTGGGAGGGGGTTCGGAGTTGCACAAGGAGTTAAACAGAGCTTGTGGTGTGATAAGGCACAATTGCATCATTTAGCCAAGCAGTTAGAATGTGAAATAGACCCCCAGATGCTTCCTCCAATTAATCACACACACACAAAAACACACACACACACACACACAAAAACACAGACAAAAACACAGACACACACACTTACTGGTAGTGCCTGTTGTCCCTTTAGCTCATTTTCTGTTGACATCAAGAGCATCTCAATCTCCTTCACCCTCTTTTCTTTCTCGGGGTCCTCTTCGCTGTAGTGTCTCTATATCGCAGGAATCAAAATCGAGCAAAATGAGTGAATGCGATCAGATAAAAAACTAGGAGCGTTGAAATAATATGAAAACAATAAAGAGAAAATGCGTCAGAAAATATTGTGAAATATTATTACCAATTAAAATAAGTGTTTATATATTTTAAAATGCAATTTATTCCTGTGATGGCAAAGCTGAATTTTCAGCATCATTACTAAGTTTTCAGTGTCACATGATCCTTCAGAAATCATTCTAATATGCTGAAACATTTCTTATTGTTATCAATGTTGAAACAGTTGATGATTGTTAAAACAATGATCATTTTTTTCAGGATTCTTTGATGAATAGAAAGTTCAACAAACAGCATTTATATAAATGGTTTGAATGGTTTCATTTGCTCTTTGGATACCTGGATAGGAGCAGTGCCATGTTGAGGAATGTTCAAGATGTTCAATTGAAGAGCAAGTGGAAATGGCACCTGAAAACAAGAAAAAAAAAAAAGATCAAATACCAACTGAAGAATTCATACAAAATGCTGCTTCATACTTCAAACCGTTATTTTAACAGGTAAACATATGAAAGATACGTTTTCTCGTACCCGTTGTGAGTCAGGCATGTAGTACGGATACTGATTGCTCATGGAAGAGGCAGGCATGGATGTGTTGGTTGGTGTGTGACTGTAGTTTAGGAGGTGAGGTTTAGCGTAGCTGTTGTTTAGTGGAGTGGGGCTGACTTTAGCAGCATGCTGAAGGTAGCCCTCTTGCTCGACCTTCCGCCGCATAGTGGAGTTCCAGTGGTTCTTTATGGCATTGTCGGTTCTGATGACAAGAAAATATTATAAGATTGTCATAAATCACATACAAATATGTAGAATATAAGCATTTAAATAGCATTTCCTTACCTGCCCGGAAGTAGCTTGGCAATCTCAGCCCATCGGTTTCCAAGTTTCTCATGCGCTTGATAGATGATCTGATCTTCCTCCTCAGTCCAGGAAGTCTTCTTCACCTCAGGGTTCAGGTGGTTGTGCCAGCGTTCTCTACATTGCTTACCGATCCGCCCCTTTAAGTGCTTCGCAATCACAGACCAACGTTTGGGACCGTACTTCTGAACCAACTCAATCACCTGAGACAGAGAGAAAAGAAAATCATGGTGAGAAAGCGATTCAAGTGCGGGAAAAGGAAAAGGAGGTGAATAAGGGGGCCAGCACAAACCCAGAGAGAAAGGGAACTAACATTGCATAAGTGTTTTAAGATTGCACACAGATACAGATAGTGGTATTACGCTGAATATCTGCGAAATACACCTGCTAATGACTTCTGCTGGGTCATAAAAATGACGATAAATAGAGAAACACCTGGTCTCGCCAGTTAATCATTACAACACAACACCCGCTCAATGGATCTTTACTTTCCCGCTCAACTTTCTCCTTTTTGTATGCGGATTAGTGGGTTGTGTAATTGCGATCCTGTGGCTGTGTTTTGGTCATCTGAGGTAACATATTGGTTGTGGTATGGTTATTTTATGTCAGGTTGTAGATGTCTTACCCGTTGGTCTTCTTCTTTCGTCCACGGTCCTTTGATAAGTTCAGGGTTGAGAACTTTCTGCCAACGATGCTGACACTGAACATCTGTTCGATTCTGTGAAACACACACACACACACAAGTACAGTGAGCTAACAGAGAATGGAAACTAATTTTGGGTTGTCATTGTGGTGTGTAACTTGAATTAAAGTAAATTTAATATAAGTTCAATGTTCCGCCCATGAGATCCCAGGTGTTTCGGAAACCCCACAGAGTGAATCAGAAATGAAACAGCTTTAGTTTCTTATTCTTGTTTGTGTGATGATATTGATGCATAGCAATCTCTATCTAGATATAGATGATTTTTGACTGCAGTATCTGTATGTGTGTACACTTTATGTGTTTGTATGTGAACATATGCTTCTACCTGAGTGCACATTTGTGTGTGTGTGTGTGTGTGTGTGTTTGTACATCCGTGTGTGCATGCAGGTGCACAGTGGATTCTGAAACCTTGCCATATCCCCCCCATTTGACTCTGTTCCAAACTAGGCCAACCAATGAGGAATACCCAATTATGCAAAATCCTCCAAAACGTGCACACACTTCTACAGTACCTGATCCTTTTGGCTATTCACATGCAAATGCACATATATAAAACACCACACCTAACATAACCTAACCTAACCCCCTAAAGCCTAAATACACAAGCCACATACATACACACTCACTTAAACAATCATAGACACAAACAAACACACACTCACAGGTAGAAAGCTGGCAATGACTTTCCAGTCTTCTGAACCATGATGCTCCACCAGCCTCTTCAACTTCTCATCCTGTAAAAAGTCAAAACATTAAATACATGATGCATCAAATGATGCATTGTTAAACAAACAATACATAAATTATATTCCATTAAACAGACACCTCACATAAGCTACTTGAAGAATATAGGGTTATCAGTTAAACTAAATGTAATGTGTGATACATTTTTTAATGAATTCATAGGATACAATATAAAACAAAAATACTATTCTAAAACATTTGAATGTCAAAAATGTGCAAAAATAAGGAAATAATCTAAAATTTTGTGCATGCAAGACCATAAAACAATGACTTTTTTTGCTTCAAATTATATATATTAAAATAATAGCTGTGCTAAAACTATATATTTAAAAAATAAAATACACACACACACACACATATATACATATATATATATATATATATATATAGAGAGAGAGAGAGAGACATTTGTACATGTGACTTTATATACAGTCAAACCAAAAATTATTCAGATATTTTTGATATATTTTTACTAGTGTGTTCAGGACACTATAGTTCATTTATGTCAGTGAGGATAGCAAAATAAAGTAAACTGACATATTATACCCAAAACTTCTTCATACAGTGGACTACCAGTAAAACTGATAAAAGTGTGGAACCAAAAATTATTCAGACACTTTGACCTGACCATGTTTTGCTTAAGTGTTATCTGACATAATTAAGATTATTTTTTCTGACAGTTTAACTCTGAGATCTTGTCATATTTTATTACCATTTTTTTTTAAACTATAGTGAATAAACTGTATTAATGAATGAAATGTTCAAGGTGTCTGAATACATTTTGGTTTGACTGTATATATATATATAAAATATTTAAAATATTAATTTTGAATGATTTGTAAT